>ML297461.1:1526-34091 GCA_005239495.1 Nicotiana undulata
GGAATTCCATTCGGACCATGATATCACGAGGTCTAATTCCAGGCTGAATTCCAAATCTTATGAAATCCTGAATTTCAATTCAGGTGCCAAAATACTCCCGGGTCATCAGAAACCCGAGGCGAACACACTCCCAAGTCCGAAATCATCATCTGGAGCTGCTGGAGTTGTCAGAACTTGATTCTGAGGTCGTTTGCTCAAAATGCTGCTCGGAACCAAAATTAGCCAAATAGGCTAGCCTTCAGGAACCAAATGTTCCTGAACTGGCCAAATCACTTTCGAATCTCGAAACTACCTGCCCACACAAGTCATAAGGCACAAGTAGCCGCTATGGAAAGTGTCATTCACGGGAACGGAGTCCCAACACACAAAATGATAGGCTGGGTCGTTACATCCAACCTCTTGTGCGATCGCAGCTGATTGCCTGCAAACGCACTGAAGAAAACCAGACAGAAAAATTCTAGTGTTTTGGAATTAACTCAGAGGGGTCCGAAACTCACCCGAGCCCCTTGGGACCCCGTTCAAAGACACCAACAAGTCTGTATTCATGATACGGACTCACTCAAACTTCTGGAACATGAAAAACAACAACGAAACTCAAAATTCAACCCCAAAACCAAATTGAATCAACTTAAGAACTTAAGAATTCTAGAATTCACTTCATTGCGCGAAACGGGTCTATACTACTCGGAATGACTTCAAATTTTGCAGAAAAGTCATAAATGACTATACGGAACTATTCCCAGTCCCGGAATTCCGTTCGGACCTCGATAGCATAAAATCATGTCCCAAGCAAAATTTCAAATATAAGGAAATCCTGATTTCCATTTCGGGCGCCGAAATGCTCCCGGGTAATCGAAAACCCGAGCCGAACACACGCCCTAGTCTGAAATCATCATACGAAGCTACTGGAGCTGTCAGAACTCGATTCCGAGGTCGTTTTCTCAAAATGTTGACCGAAGTCAAACTTGGCCAAATAGGCCAACCTTAAGGAACCAAGTGTTCCTAAACCACCCAAACCATTCCCAAATCCTGAACCACCCGCTCCCGCAAGTCATAAAGCACGAATAGCCGCTATTGAAGGTTTCATTTAAAGGAACGAGATCCTAATATGCAAAACGACTGGCTGGGTCGTTACAACTCTGCTTCTATCTCTTTCCTTGATCGTAGCTGTCATTGGGGCTTCATCTCTTGTCTGGTCGTAGACGCTTCGCATGTTGTCGAGATTAGTGAGAGGAAAAGAGTAGGCAAGTTCAATCATCAATGATAGAATAAATTCGCACGATGGAGATGAAGAAATGTGGAGTTATTCCTAACTTTGCAGCCTCTGGGAGATAAATACAGACGTCTCTGTACCGATCCCTCATACTCTACCAAGTTTGTCCGTGAGTTGTGAGACCTAAGCAACCTAGAGCTCTGATACCAACTTGTCACGACCCGAAATCCCACCTTCAGGACGTGACTGCGTCTAACGTTGAACCCGCTAGACAAGCCAACGTGTTAAATTTCACTAACCAATTAACACTGAATTAACAGGAATACTAGAAACAATTTTATAATTTAACATACGAAAATAGATAAATACAGGACTAAGTGATAGGAACAAATACAATACGTTGTAACAATCCCCGAATCTGGTGTCACTAACTCACGAACATACTAAAAGATTACTACGAACAAGGGGCTGAACAATAACTGTATACAACTGTCTTTGGAAATAAATGAAAAAGACAGGAAGGAAGAAAAAGGGATAGAGGAGACGTCAAGTCCCACGAATGTCTGCGGGTCTACCTTGCAATCTCCGAGCTTGAGTGAAGGATACTCCCTCTAATGATGTCCACTAGGTCCGGCTGCGGGATCTGCACAACATAAAGAAGTGCAGGTGTAGCATTAGTACAACCGACCCCATGTACTGAGTAAGTGTCGAGCCTAACCTCGGTCGAAGTAGTGACGATCTAGACCTGACAACATATATTAACATGTTCTACTCTATAACATATAACATGGAAAAGAGCAAGAGATAAGCAGATAAGCATGGGTCACGGGAGCAGTTAATGGGGGTAACAAATGAGAGATAAAATAGTTAAACAAACACATAGGAGAAACAAGAGAGCAAGTAAACAAGAATGTGAACGTAACAAATATAAAGTGCAAACAATGTAAATAATGGCACAGCATCACCGTTCGTGCTTTTACTCTCTTCCTAACAATGCGATGTATGAGGTAAAATAATATGAATCATGTCATGTAAGGCAATGTAATCATGGCACAGAATCACCCTTCGTGATTTTACTCTCTTCTTCACCATGAATTATATGATGTAATCAATGTGAATCATGGCACAACATTAACCTTCGTGCTTTTAATCAATGTAAATCATGGCACGACATCAACCTTCGTACTTTTACTCTCTTCCTCACTATGCATTATATGATGTAATCAATGTAAATCATGGCACGACATCACCCTCCATGCTTTACACTCTTCCTTACCAAAACAATGACAAATATCAAATGGCAAGGAATGCAGCATAGTGGAAATACACATCATAATCGCCCGGCAAGGGGAAAAATATCAGCCAATATCATAACAATTGCCTGGCTAGGGTCTCAGCTATAACCAACCTTTTCAATTATATCTCTTAACAAATTGGATCCTCAATCGAACCATCATATCACAAGTTCATCAACAAGGATTTTCAACAACAATCAAATTCCAAGTAGAATCAATTTCATAATACAATGAATATGGAATTAATAACAAGAATTTCATCAAAATAGACTCACGGGCATGCTTGACACACAATGCATAGGTACTCATCACCTCACCTATGCATTGAACATGATAAACACTTAGCACATAGCACTCAATACATATTCCCTCACCGAAGTTAGGCAAAACACTTACTTCGGGTATGAAATTAGCAAATCAAGCCTCTAACACTGCTTTTCCTCTCGAATCCGACTCCGAAACAATAATATCTAGACATAATAAGCTTAATAACATCAATAATGACTCAATAATTCAATCCCATAGCCTAAATATATATTTTCTAGCATTCTTCCAAAATTCCAAAATTCGACCCCGGGCCCGCTTGGTCCAAACACGAGGCTCGGACCAAAACCCGATCACCCATTCCCCCATGAACCCAAATATATAACTTTTTTGAAATCCGACCCCAAAATGAGGTTGAATTTCTCAAAATTCCCAAAACCCTAACTCTACCCAAAACCCCTAATTTCTACTTTGATTTCATGTTTTTAGACCTAGATTATAGTGTTTAGGGAAGGAAAATGGAAGAAATTGGTGTTAGGAACACTTAACTAAGGAGTTATGGAGGAATGGTCTCTCAAGAATCGCCCAAGAAAAGTGGAGAAAAAGAAGTTGGAGAAAAATGGATCTAATCCCGTATATTTTCTGTTTTTGAACTCTGAAAATCGCTGGGCTAATTAGACTATCGCGATCGCGGCAAGTGCCCTGCGATCGCGGAGGGTACTGGAGGCAGACTTATGCGATCGCGGAGTAAGGTGTGCGATCACGGAGTTTGATGACACAGAGGATCGCGATCGCGGCCCAGTGTCCGCGTTCGCGGAGAACAACTTAGTACCCAGCCCCCAACCCAGGACTACACTATGTGATAGCTTGTGGCCCTCTGCGGTCGCGTAGAGCTCTCTCTCCAGGCTCCGCGATCGCACCCTTGGCCCTGCGTTCGCGTAGAATTATTTTTCCCACCCCAGCCCCTTGTACATCGCGATCGCGGGAGTTGCACCGCGATCGCGGAGAAGGAATCCCTGGACACCAGATGACAGCAACAAAACCAGAAAATTCTATATCTTTTTCACTCTGATGCCTATCCAAAACTCACCCGAGCCCTCGGGGCTCAAAACCAAAAACACACACGACTCCCAAATCATCCTACGGACTTATTTATGTATTCAAATCACCAAAATATCATAAAAAACAAGGAATTACACTCCAAAACTCATAGAATTTTCTTAAAACTTCATAAAGCTCAATTATTCAAATTTTGATCCGAAACACGTCATATTAAGTCCGTTTTACACCAAACTTTACAGATAACTCATATAAAATATATTAAACTTGTTTCGGGCTCTAGAGCCATAATACGGGACCGGTAACACAATTTTCACATGAATATTCATTTTCAAAAACCTTTATATTTTTTAGAAAACAATTTTCTTTAAAAATTTATTTCTCGGGCTTGGGACCTCGGAATTCGATTCCGGGCATACGCCCAAGTCCCATATTTTCCTACGTACTCTCCGGGACCGTCGAATCACGGGTCCGAGTCCGTTTACCAAAAATGTTGACCATAGTCAACTTTATTCAATTACTTATTATAAATTCCATTTTTCATCAAGTTTTCACATAAAAGCTTCCCGGCTACACGCCCGGGTTGCGCAGGCATATCGATGTGAGATTGACGGAGGCTTTCAGGGCCTCGGAACACAGATTTAGCTAAATTAACATAGGATGAACTTTTGGGTCATCACAACATAACCCGATGATTCTTCCAATTTAGGATCCCAATCCCTAGCAGACGTCAGCATAACCTGGTGATCTTTCCTTGACAACAGCATAACTTGTTGATATTCTTCCGACACCAGCATAACCTGGTGATCTTTCCTGGCGACAGCATAACCTGTTGAGCTTTTCCAGACACCAGCACAACCTGGTAATCTCTTTTCCTGGAAACAACATAAACTGTTGAAGATTTTCCATACACCAACATAACCTGGTAATCTTTCATGGAAACAGCATAACCTGTTGACCATTTTCCAGACGCCAGCATAACCTGGTGATCTTTCCTGACAACAGCATAACATGTTGATCTTCTTCAGACGCCAGCATAACCTGGTGATCTTTTCCTGGCAACAACATAACCTGTTGACCTTGTCACGACACCAGCATAACCCGGTGATCTTTTCCTGGCAACAACATAACCTGTTGACCTTTTCACGACACCAACACAACCTGGTGATTTTTTCCCGGCAAAAGCATAACCAGTTGACCTTTTCAAGACACCAGCATAACATGGTGATCTTCTTCTTGACAATAGCATAACTTGTTGATCCTTCCCCAGACGCCAGCATAACCTGTTGATCTACTCCCGACACCGGCATAACCTGGTGATCGTTTCCTGACGACAGCATAACCTGTCGATCTTTTCCAACATAGGGTCTCCAATCCCTAGTTGATTTTACTTTTAGACATAGGGTATCAACTCCCTTGTTTATATTCACTCTGGGTACACCATTCCCACCCTTTTTATTGCTTTCAATAATGAAGTAGTATAGAGTTTTGTTACAATAACTCACAAAATTTTCCTAGTGAAAACTGGGGCAGAAAATTGCGTTCGTTTGTTTTGATGCCTGAGCAGGTTATACCTCGAGGCGCATGGTTCGAGACGACCAAAAGAAGAAGTCTCAATTAAGAATAAAAGAAAAGAGTTGAACCCAAAGTACAGAAGCGGAAAAGATGTGGACTGCTCAAGACAAGATTGAAGTCACAAGATATGCATGTCCCGTCTTGATCCAAAAAAGCTATAGAAGAATGAACTAGCACCTGCAACCAACAAGCATCAAGATTCAGATCAGAGTCCGCATGAAGAACCAACCAAGACTCAAGACCAAGCTTCAGAAGACTCATAGATAAGAATCTTGTAACTCGTAGCTGATAGGCTTAGTTAGTCTTTTATTTTTGATTTTGATGTAATAATGGGACCGCGGACCGGAACCTTGACGGAATAGAACCTCATTCGAGTCCCACATCCTTTCCACCCACTCCATTACTCCAAAACTTCTTGCACTACACGCGATCTGATTCCCTTATAACCCGGGATATGTAGGCTATCCAAAACCAGGACTCGGTCACATTCTCCTTTCTTTTAGTTTTAGGTCTCTCTAAATAAGGGTCGGGTCAAAAAATATGTCTTGTCGTTCTTTACCTGAAAACTCTTCGCATTTTTAGTCAAAGAGGGGCAGCTATAGACATGTAATTTTTTACCCTCCCCGAGATTTTACACGGTATAGCGTTTAAATATTTTGTTTAGGTCTAATATCTCTATTTTTAACTAGTTTTGACCTTTTTACTCTATTTTATCACAAAAAATAAAAATTACAAAAATATTTTCTTTTATTTAGCTAATTGATATTTTATCTAGTTATTTTTAGCTTATCTACCTTTCATAAAAGTCGAAAAAATACAAAAAACAAAATAGTTTCACTTTGTTTCCAAAAATATTAGTACTTTTTATAGGAATATTATTTAATTTTTTGCAATGATTTTAACCTAATCCTAATTTTATTTTTAGTATGATATTTTAAAAAATACAAAAAATAGTTTCATTTTTTACATGTAATTTAGTTTAATTAATTAGATTGATTTTCATATTATGTAGTATATTTACCTTATATTAAAAGGGATTTAGCTAAAGTTTAGACGTTTTGTAGCCCAATTTTAATGCCCAAATCTGAAGCCCATCTATCCTCAACCTAAGACCTAATTTTTAATACCCTAATCCTATATATACACATTAAGGAAGAGGCCTAACATTAGACCTACCTCTCTACATCCATGAGAACGGCCGACTTTCCCAATAAAGGAGAATCATCTCCATCGTGAATAAGGAATCAACGGACATAGCTACACAAACTAAGAGGACACCATCACAAAAAAAGAACGACCACCCCCTTCCTATAACTCCTAGAACAACAGCCATCTCACAAAAACAAAAATTCCAAACTTAGCAACCACAACATCTACTTAGGTTATGTATCTATGAATTTCGGTAACAGAGTATTGCCAGAACAAGAATGATTCTAAGAGAACCTCCTACAAATTGATGTATGCCATACCTTGTGAAGTGATTGTAGATTAGTCAACCAGTGTCTTCACTTCCCTATTTATAACTATTAGTGCAAACTACAAAAGAAAAAGAGAAACAGAGCAACATCACCCACCCTTTTTTTCCAAAACACAGCAACATACACACATAACAATCTAGAGGGGAGGGGACAAACAAAAATGCAGAAACAGAGAACTTCCCCCTTATACAAAAAAGCAGCAGCCCTTCTCTTTCTATATACCACAGCCGTCTCTATCCCATAACAAAAAAAAACCCAGCCACAACCCTCTTCGTCGTGCCCCAAATATTACCAACCAAACCTTCTATAGTTGCTGCAAAAATCATCCATGTAAAAGCTTTAAAATCCACCAGAAAACATCCACAAAAAACAGTTGAAAGCCACCCCAAACCAACACCAAACTCCGGCGTTTACTGCCAAAACCGCAACCATCTCAACATCCAGAAAACAACCCAAAACAGCAGCTCCAAACGCTGAAACAACCACCCAAAGCTAGCTGAAATGCATCACCAAACCACCCAAAAAATAGTCGTCGTCGCACCACGTTTGCTAATGAACAGAGTTTCGTTTTAACTGTGTAAGACCACCCAAGTTCAGTTGAGTTTTTGAGTTGGGTTCAAGGTTTCTGGCGTCGGCGCGGGTCTCGATCGGAGCGTTGTTTGTTTGGTGCTGTTTCGCTTTATTTGTAGCCGAGCTTCAGTTTGTAGCTATTTTTGCCTTTATTTGGTACTCATAGAGTAGTTCGGTGCAATCAATGGAATTGATTTTTCCTCGCATTTAAGGTAAGGGTGTAATGTGGGTCGGGCCTGGGCCAAATGGGTTCGGGCTCTGGCGGGCCGGGTTCATGCGAGCTCGGGCCAAACAGTCCTAATGGGTGGAACCGGCCCATTGTGGGCCTACGCCCACACAGGCCCAGGCTAAGTGGGTCGGGCCTAAATGATCCGGGCTTTTTTTATAATTTTTTTTATCTAAGGCAATTTCTTGTAAATCTTGTAATTCAAATTTAAACACAAAAAAATAGTAAAGAGATATTCAAACTTGCACTAACATTGCATAATAAATTAATAATACTTCAAATTAATTTAACAAACTATAACATTAAGCATAATACGTCTAATAATTTTAAAATAACACAAATTATTTGAAAAAAACTTAAAATCTTAAATACGAATGTCTTGAGGACGCGCTTGACAAAACTTTATTGTATGCCTCCTTAAATGGCCTGTGCCCTCCAACTTTGCACACCGAGTGTAGACTCGACCACAGTACTTGCACATTACCGTGTAAGTTTCTTCATTTTCTTCTACCACATTATAGTGTTCCCGAACAAATGGGGTAACTCTAGAATCACCGTGCATGATTTAACTTGAATTGAGAATTTGAGTTTGAGAAATGAGAGAGATTGATGATTTTGTGAGTAAAAATAAGAGAATGAGGGGATATTTATAGTTGAGAATGGGGAAAAAGTGTAATTATAAAAAGTTTGGGGTTAAAATAAAGTTTGGGGGCCAAATGGCTATTTTTTGAAAAAGTCAAACGGCTAGTTTTTTAAATTATAGCCGTTGGATATTTTAATTTTTTTTAATGTAATTATATTATATTATCTAAGGAAATTTATTGTAAATTATATTATATAATTATGACTTATGTCTTGTAATTCAAGTTTTAAAAAAATAAAAAAATATAAACAAATATTCAAGGAAATTGGTCAAGCATGATCTAATGCAAGTTGATAAGCATTATAAACTATTTGAGCATTTAATTTAATTGAGTCTTTTTCATCTTTAAGTGTAGCAAATTCCACGGGTGAAAGTGGTAAAGCATTATAAATTTGAGTATACCAATAGTGAGGACCTCCTAATTTCATGGTAGGATTTAACATGGTTGTAACACCATAAAGAGGGGGGATAGGGAAAAAATATTTTTTAAACTTATCTTTCATATCCTCAATAGCACATTGGTAAATTACCCCACCCTCTGAAAATTGAGTAAATAATTCTGCAAGTGCTGAAATATAAACTAAACAGTTAGAAATAGTAGCATAATAATGCCCAGATAATTCATTTGTAGCAACATGAAAATGTTCTAAAAAATCTAGAAGAATTTTAACATTAGCCCAATCTTGATTTGTAAGGTGTTCATCATCATCATCATCATCACCATCAACACGAGCATTATACGTTGCGCTTATTGGGTTTCTATATTCATATGCAACAACTAAACTTTCATACAAGTAATTTGTCACGACCCAAATTCCCAACCTTAGGGATCGTGATGGCGCCTAACACCACACTTGCTAGGCAAGCTAATGTTAGAAGTTGATTACTAATTTCCTTAATTAATTACTTAGGCATAAATAAATAAATTCAAAATGAACTTAACGAAAATAATTCCCAACAACATTAAAATAAAATAATAATAATAACCAACTAAACGAAACAAACCACGAACTAATTATATAAATAACTCTAAGACTACCCCAGGGTCTGGTGTCACAATCCACGAACTACTAAAGAATAATACAAATAATGGCTGAAAGAAATAGTGTAACTGTTCTGAATAATATAAAACAGTGTACGTAAAAATAGGGGAAGACTTTCGGAATCTGCGAACGCCGGCAGATGTACCTCGTGTCTCCAAATGAATGAATATCCGCTCTAAATATCTCTACTGATGGTCAGTACCTGGATCTGCACAAAAGAGTGCAGAGTGTAGTATCAGTACAACCGACCCCATGTACTGAGTAAGTGCCGAGCCTAACCTCGGCGAAGTAGTGACGAGGCTAAGTCGGGCTTCAACAATATAATCTTTAACAACAATAAATAATGAGCAAGAAAGAAATCTAAACAGATAGATAATTAAGTGTTGCAACCAAGTAAGATAAAATAACTCAGTTATAACAAATTCTCAAATATCTCTTCAGAGTTCCAAACTTTAACTTTAAATAAAAATAGTACTAAAGTATTCAAAGAGTAGTAAAATAAACTTTTTAGCTTTTCAAAACTTTGATTCTATTTTTCTTGAAAAATGAGTAAAATATAAATGTAAATATCCTCCCTTATCACTCCTTGTAGCGGCGTGCAACCCGCTCCCACTTGTCCTCCCTTATTGCTCCTCCCTAAAATATCTCCCTTATTACTCCTGTTGGGGCGTGCAACCCGATCCCACCTGTCCTCCCTTATCACTCCTTGTTGCGGCGTGCAACCCGCTCCCACCAGACATATCATATCAGTTTATTCAAAATTTTTACAAAACAGGCCAAGCCTTTCACAATACTTTTGTTTCAACAATTATAAATAATAAATTGCATTTTTCTCATGACTTCATCAATAACCTCTCAACCATGAAACCAACAAGAGTATCAAAATATATACACATTTATTCCATAAAAACAATATCAAACCTCTCAGCCATATTTATATCACGAGGGAACCAACTCAAACAACCAATACTCTTTCCAAACAGTCACAACAATAACTAACAACAATTCAACAAGGCCAAATAGTCATAGAAACAATAATGAACATGTAACGGTTAAGACAATGATCAAATAAGTGGAGAACGGGAAAGGGGATCATATTTTTAGCAAACACTTTGGGTGGTGCATAGATACTCGTCACCACACCTATACACCACGCCTATGCAATTCACATAACAAACAAGTGGGGTGTCCTATTCCCTCAAGCTAAAGTTAGGTCAAACACTTACCTCAATTTTGCAGGCCACTCACTGCTCAATTATTGCTTTTCCCTTTGAATTCACCTCTAACTTGCTCGAATCTAATAAAAATTAACTTAATATCATTAACTTATGCTAAAGGAACTAACTTTATTGAAAAATATAATTTTTCCTAAGTTTTCTCAAAAGGAGTGAAAACACGACCACGGGCCCGCTTGGTCTAAACTCGGGGTTCGGACCAAATTACGTTTACCCATTAACCCACGAACCCAAATATGCTATTAATTTTGAAATCCGACCTTAATTTGATATAAAAATTCGATTTTTACATAACTCCCTAATTTTACCCAAATCCTAGATTTTTACCATGAAAATTCTTTGTTTTTGCTTTAAAAGTGATGCAAAATAATAAGGAATTGAAAGAACAAAGTTTAGAATTGATTACCTATGACTTGGGGATGAAGATTGTGGAAGAAAATCGTGTTTAGGGATGAACACCTCGAAATTTTGGTGAATAAGAAGGTATGCCCGATTTTTAAAAGGTATTTATAATAGCTGGGCTGGGCAACTGTGCGATCGCGGATAAAGAGGTGTGATCGTACAGGGTATTTGCTTTCCCTCCCCCAGGCCAAAATTTAAAGCAGTGCTATCGCACAGCTACAGGTGCGTTCGCGCAGGGTTGGGGCTGCTGGCCTATGCGATCGCAGGCTTCTGAGTGCAATCGCACAGCACAAATTTTGGGGGCCCCTACGCTTGCACTGTGCGATCGCGGATAAGGCTTTGCGATCGCACAGGGTTCCAAGCAGGCCTTCTAAATTTACTCTGTGCTATCACGGACTTTCCTATGCGATCGCACAGAGCAATTACCTGGACACCAGAAAACTTAAAACCAGCAATTTCTTCAAGTGCAAAAACATCCTGTAGCCTATCCGAAACTCACTCGAGCTCTCGGGACTCCAAACAAATCATGCACGCAAGTCTAAAAACGTCATACGGACTTGCTCGTGCGATAAAATCATGAAAATAACATTTAAATCTATGAATTAAACCTCAAAACTCATCATTTTCATCAAAAACTCTTAAAGTTCATAATTTCTCAACCGGGTGTCCGAATCACGTCAAACGAACTCCGTTTTTCACCAAATTTCACAGTTAATCCCTAAATATCATAACGAAGTTGTTCCGGGCTCCGAAACAAAAATACAGACCCGATATCAATGATTTTTAGCGTTATTTCTTTTCTTTAATTTCAGTAAAATAATTTCTTTCAAAAATTAATTTCTAAGGCTTGGGACCTCGGAATTCATTTCCGGGCATACGCTCGAGTCCCATATTTTACTGCGGACCTCCCGAGATTGTCGAAACACAGATCCGAGTCCGTTTACTCCAAATTTTAACCAAAGTCAACTTTTACCAAATTTAAACTCTAAAAATCACTATTTCTCATATTTTCACATTAAAGCTTTCCGGTTTCACACCCGGACTGCGCACGTAAATCGAGGTATTTAATTTTAGTCTTTTTATGGCTTTTCAGCATGGAACAAAGTCTAATTTTTATAAAATGACCCCTTGGGTCATCACAATCTCCACCTATAAAACACACGTTCGTCCTCGAACGGACATAGAAAATTACCTGAAGTGGCAAAAAAGTGTGGGTATCTACTCTGCATGTTCGACTCAGACTCCCAAGTAGCTGGCTCAACGGGCTGGCCTCTCCACTGCACTCGAACGGAAGGAAAACTCTTATATCTCAATTGGCGAACCTGCCGGCCTAAAATAGCTATCGGCTCCTCCTCATAAGTCAAGTCTTTGTCCAACTGGACAGAGCTGAAATCTAACACGTGGGACGGGTCACCATGATATTTTCGGAGCATAGACACATGGAATACCGGATGAACTGAGGATAACTATGGAAACAATGCAAGTCTATAAGCTACCTCCCCCACCTTATCAAGAATCTCAAACGACCCGATATACCTAGGGCTCAACTTTCCCTTCTTCCCAAACCTCATGACACCCTTCATGGGAGACACACGAAGCAATACTCTATCTTCAACCATGAGTGCTACATCACGAACCTTACGATCGGCATAACTCTTTTGCCTAGACTGAGCTGCACGGAGTCTAGCCTGAATAATCTTGACCTTATCTAAGGCCTCCTGAACCAAGTCGGTACCCAACAACCGAGCCTCTCCTGGCTTGAACCATCCAATTGGCGATCTGCACCGTCTACCATATAACGCCTCATAAGGAGCCATCTGAATGCTTGATTGATAACTATTATTATAAGCAAACTCCACTAACGGCAAGAACTGATCCCATGAACCCCCAAAACCACTAACACAAGCGCGGAGCATGTCCTCCAATATCTGAATGGTACGCTCGGACTGCCCGTCAGTCTGAGGATGAAATGTTGTACTAATCTCCACTCGGGTACCCAACTCTCGCTGAACTGCCCTCCAAAAGTGTGAAGTAAACTGCGTACCCCGATCAGAAATGATAGATACGGGCACCCCATGAAGGCGAACAATCTCCCGAATATACAACTCAGTCAACCGCTCTGAAGTATAAGTACTAGCCACTGGAATGAAGTGTGCCGATTTAGTCAGCCTGTCCACAATAACCCAAACCGCATCAAACCTCCTCTAAGTCCGTGGGAGCCCAACAACGAAGTCCATAGTGATACGCTCCCACTTCCACTCAGGAATCTCTATCTGCTGAAGCAATCCACCAGGTCTTTGATGCAAATATTTTACCTGCTGACAATTTAAGCAACGAGCCACATAAGCCACAATGTCCTTTTTCATCCTTCTCCACCAATAATGCTGTTTCAAATCTTGGTACATTTTTGCTGCACCTGGGTGAATAGAATACTTGGAGTTGTGAGCCTCCTCAAGGATCAATTCACGGAGGACATCAACATTAGGCACACACAACCTACCTTGCATCCTCAAAATGCCATCATCTCCAACTGTAACCTGCTTGGCATCGGCGTGCTGAACCGTGTCCCTAAGACCGCCAAATATGGATCATCATCATGCCGCTCTCGGATACGATCATTTAGAGGAGACCGAGCGACAGTATAAGCTAGGACACTGCTGGGAGAAATATCCAACCTCACGAACTGATTAGCCAAAGTCTGAATGTCTGTAGCCAACGGTCTATTGTCAACTGGGATATACGCAAGACTGCCCATACTCACCGCCTTTCTACTCAATGCATCGGCCACCACATTGGCCTTCCCTTGGTGATACAATATAGTGACATCATAATCTATTAACAACTCTAACCACCTCCGCTGCCTCAAATTTAGATCTTTCTGCTTGAATAAGTACTGGAGGCTGCGATGGTCAGTAAAAATCTCACACGGCATGCCATAAAGATAATGCCTCCAAATTTTTAAAGCATGCACAACAGCTGCCAACTCTAAATCATGAACAGGGTAATTCTTCTCATGGACTTTCAACTGCCGAGACGCATACGCAATCACCCTGCCATCCTGCATCAACACTGCTCCAAGGCCAACTCGAGACGCATCACAATACACCGTGAAAGAACCCGAATCTGATGGTAACACCAACACCGGTGCCGAAGTCAAGGTTGTCTTGAGCTTCTAAAAGCTCTCTTCGCACTCATCTGACCATGTAAATGGGGCACCTTTCTGAGTCAATTTAGTCATTGGGGCTGCTATGGATGAAAACCCCTCCACAAAACGACAGTAGTAACCGGCCAAACCCCAGAAACTCCTAATCTCCGTGACTGTGGTGGGTCTAGGCCAGCAATTGACTGCCTCTATCTTCTTAGGATCAACCTGAATACCCTCGGCTGATACAGTATGACCCAAAAAGGCTACGGAATCTAACCAGAACTCACATTTAGAAAACTTAGCATACAACTGATTATCCCTCAAAGTCTGGAGTGCCATACAGATATGCTTCTCATGCTCTTCCCTGCTGCGGGAGTATATAAGAATGTCATCAATGAACACGATCACAAAAGAGTCAAGATGTGGCTTGAAAACCCGATTCATTAAGTCCATAAATGTCACGACCCAAATTCCTACTCAGGTCGTGATGGAGCCCAACACGGGAGTCAGGCAAGACAACACTAGTTCTCTTAGTTGGATATTTAAGTACTTGCCAAATTTTAAGTTAGGAAATTATTTAAAGAAAACAGTCATGTGATACAACTTGATTAAATGAAACTCAAAGATCGTTTGCCAACATATGCAACATAGAAAAATACGAGAAAAATCAATTACGTGTACCAAGACCTAGTGTCACAAGTCCACAGGCGACTAGTGGAATATACAAAATAAACAAAATAAATGTATAACTGTCTGGAAGGGGGTAGACAGAAATATCCAAGGAAATAATAGAAGCTCCATAGTGCTGCTGAGGAACGCCAGGCAGAGCACCTCACCGTGTAGTCTAGTCCAGGTAGTACCCTCAAGATCGCGCTCTTGTATGATAACCGGATACACCTGCCTCAGAACCTGTACAATTAAGTACAGAAGCGTAGTATGAGTACATATAAAGAAATATGTACCCAGTGAGTATCCCGTCTAAACTCGAAGAAGTAGTGATGAGAGGTAGACGTGATACTCGCTAGGTCAAGAACGAATAACATGATTAAATAAATCAAGACAGGAATAGTAATCATGAAATCACTAAGTCATGAAGTATCAATTATATAAAACTGCAACTTATTCTCATGAATCAAATAGAAATTATCACAAACAATCTCAAGTTCCCCCTTACACATGGAGCAACTTATTTAATGATAACAAGACTCTCAGTCAAATACATAGCACATATTATGCTGAAGCGTACGACCGAAGCAACGCGAAAATAAATGTGCACTGCCGAGGGTCGAGCGACACGAACCATAGATGCATATATTACCCCGCTCGCAAATCGATCATGCGACGCGGTTGACATAAGTATAAGGCTACCCCGCTCACAAATCATACATGCAACACGGGTGCTCGTAGACATACACAGAATCATCAGGGAATTCAGGAATTTATCATGGATTATACTTGAAATCAGAGACTTAAGCACTTAAACTTACACATAACTTACTAATATCCTCATGTTGATTTCAAAGATAATAAGCAACTAGGAGCGCATATAAAGATACAGGTAAGGCACATAAAGGCATGCTTGTGAAATCCTAACTTCTACCCGACATAACATAGCAGTAGCTACGCACGGACTCTCATCACTTTGCGCATGCGTAGCCCCCGCAATTAAGGATAATTCAATAACTTACATTTACCTATGGTGACAATTCCCTCTTACAAGGTTGGAAAGGAGACTCACCTCGTGTCGAACCTACTTCTCGGACCAAGAACGCGCCCGAAATTCCAAACTCTACACCCGAGGTCTCGAAACTAATCAAATATTATATAAATATGTTAATATACACTCAAAAGTATGAAATTCTCTTACTAGTTTATCTAATTCATCATTCTTTAAGAAATCCCAAAATACACCCCCGGGCCCACATGCTCGGATTCCGAAAATTTTCGAAGAAAACACTCACCCATAACCTAAGGATCGTTATTATATAGTTTTTGTATGATTTCATGGTAGAAAAGTGGTGAAATTCCCTAGAATTAATCAACCCTAGGTTTTCACTCTAACCCCTTTGATTTTCACTAATTAGGTGTTAATCTACCTAAGATTTGATGTAGTAAACCCACATCTAAATGAAAATTACTTACCTCTTAGTAGCTAGGCCGAATACCCTCTTGTGAGCTCTCAAAATCGCCTATGGTGGAGAAGAAATGGTGAAAAAAGGTTAAGTCCCGTATTAAAATGAGCTAACCGCCTTCAGTGATCTCGCACCTGCGGCTCGAGGACCCACCTGCTAGCCAAGGCTCGCACCTGCGGAAGTTGGCAAGGAGGCCGGGGATCGCACCTGCGGAAAGATTTCCGCACCAGCAGATCCGTTCCTGCGGAGAAAGGTCCGCACCTGCAGATATGGACCATCTCCCTTAGGGTCGCACCTACGAGGCCTTGACCATAGGGGCGGTCTCGCACCTGCGGTCACACCAGACCTGGTGCACCAGAAGTTAAGGCTGTTGGTTTTTTGCCTCGTTTGGTGCCCGGGAGGCACCTGGGCCCACCCGAGCCCATGTGAAATTGTACCAACAAGTCCTAATTCATATTACGGGCTCGCTCAAGCTTTCGGAACACCCAAAACAACGCTAGAACGCAAAATCACACCTCAAAACCCCTAGAATCAAACTTAAGAACTTTAAGTTCTTGAATTCGGTTTCAATGCGCCGGACAGACCTATACCACTCGGAATGACACCAAATTTTGCAAGCAAGTCATAAATGACATAACGGAACTATTCCCGGTCTCGGAATTCTGTCCGAACCTCGATAACACAAAAACACGTTCCAAACACACTTATGATTGGAAACTCTATTTTTGCTATTTGGCGTCGAAACGCTCCTGGGTCATCCAAAACCCCATCAAGACACACACATAAGTACGAAATCATCATACGAAGCTACTGGAATCGTCGAAACTCGATTCCGAGGTCATTTACTCAAAATGTTGACCGAAGTCAAGCTTGGCCTTAAAAGCTAACCTTAAGGAACCAAGTGTTCCTATATCACTCTAAACACTTCCGAATCCCGAACCACCCGTCCCCGCAAGTCACAAATCACTATAAGACGCTACGGGAAGTCATGTTTAGGGGAACGAGGTGCGAATACGAAAATGACCGGTTGGGTCGTTACATTCTCCACCTCTTAAACAAACGTTCGTCCTCGAACGGGTCTAGAATCATACCTGAAGTGCTGAATAAGTGTGGATATCTGCTCCGCATGTCTTCCTCGGACTCCCAAGTTGCCTCCTCGACTGGTTGGCCCCTCCACTGGACCTTTACGGTAGAAACGCTCTTGGATCTCAGCTGGCGGTCTTGTCTATCAACAATAGCAACTGGTTTCTCCTCATAGCCCAATCTCTCATCCAACTGAATAGTGCTGAAATCAACCACGTGAGAGAAGTGAGCGTGGTATCTCCGGAGCATGGATACGTGTAATACTGGATGAACCCCTGATAAATTAGGAGGTAAAGCAAGCTCATAAGCAACCCCTCCAACTCGCCTCAATACTTCAAAAGGACCTATGAACCTCGGGCTCAGATTTCCCTTCTTCCCGAATCTCATAATGCCCTTCATCGGCGAAACCTTCAGCAGAACCTTATCTCCCTCCATAAATGATACATCACGTGCCTTCTGATCCACGTAACTCTTCTGTCTGGACTGCGCTGTACGGAGCCTCTCCTGAATTAACTTTACTTTCTCCAAGGCATCTCTCACCAGGTCCGTGCCATATAACTTAGCCTCACCAGGCTCAAACCACCCGATAGGAGAATGACATCGCCGACCATATAAAGCCTCAAATGAAGCCATGTCGATGCTGGACTGATAACTATTATTATATGCAAACTCAGCTAAAGGCAAGAACTGGTCCCACTGACCTCCAAGGTCAATCACACATGCCCTGAGCATGTCCTCTAATATTTGAACTGTACGCTCCGACTGACCATTAGTCTGCAGGTGAAATGTTGTGCTGAGATCTATCTGGGTACCCATCTCACTATGCAATGCTCTCTATAAGTGCGAGGTGAACTGAGGACCTCGATCTGTTATAATGGACATTGGCACACCGTGTAACCGGACTATCTCCCGAATGTAGATTTAGGTTAGCCTCTCAGAAGTATAAGTAGTAGCTACAGGAATGAAATGCGCCGATTTGGTCAACCTATCCAATATGACCTAAACCGCGTCAACCTTCCGCAAAGTCCAAGGTAACCCAACCACGAAGTCCATAGTAATGCGCTCCCACTTCCACTCAGGAATGGGAATCTGCTGAAGCAGGCCTCCTGGCCTCTGGTGCTCAGATTTAACATGCTGGCAATTAAGACACCTAGCCACAAACTCCACAATGTCACTCTTCATCTGTCTCCACCAGAAAATGCTTCTTCAAATCATGATACATCTTCGTAGCACCAGGATGAACAGAATACCGAGAACTCTGTGCCTCCTCTAGAATCCTCTGCCTTAAGCCATCAACATTAGGAACAGACAAACGACCCTGAAGTCTCAGAACACCATCCTCGCCAATAGTAACCTCCTTGGTACCACCCTGAACCACTGTTTCCGTAGATCTGCCAAACACGGATCATCATACTGTCGAGCCTTGATCTCCCCCACTAATGAAGACTGAGCAACCACATGAGCTAGAACTCGATGAGGCTCTGAAAGATCTAATCTCACCAAGCGGTTAGCCAAGGACTGAATGTCCAAGGCTACAGGTCTCTCCTCCGCTGCAATGTAAGCCAAACTACTCATACTCTCCACCTTCCTACTCAAAGCATCTGCCACCATATTCGCCTTGCCCGAGTGGTAAAGAATGGTGATGTCATAATCCTTCAGCAACTCAAGCCACCTGTCATGCCTCAAATTCAGATCCCTCTGCTTGAACAAGTGCTGCAAATTGCGGTGGTCTGTATAAACCTCACAAGATACCCCATACAAGTAATGCCTCCAAATCCTAAGAGCATGAACAATCGCCGCCAACTCCAAATCGTGCACAGGGTAATTCTTCTCATGAATATTCAGCTGGCGCGAAGCATAGGCAATCACTCTCCCTTCCTGCATCAACACACATCCCAAGCCAACACGTGAAGCGTCGCAATACACTATATATATCCCAGAACCAGAAGGCAATACTAGAACTGGTGATGAGGTCAATGTTGTCTTGAGCTTCTGAAAGCTTGCCTCACACTCGTCAGACCATCGGAACGGGGCATTCTTCTGAGTCAATCTAGTTAGTGGGGCTGCAATGGATGAAAAGCCCTTCAGAAATTGACGATAGTAGCCTGCTAGACCCAAGAAACTCCTGACCTCTGTAGCTGAAGTAGGACGCAGCCAACTCTGAACTGCCTCAATCTTTTGAGGATCAACCTTGATACCTTCTCAAGATACTACATTCCCCAAAAATGCCACAGAATCCAACCAGAACTCACACTTGGAGAATTTAGCATATAGCTTCTGTTCCCGCAAGGTCTGGAGCTCAACTCTCAAATGCTGCTTGTGCTCGCCCAGGCTACGTGAGTAAATCAAGATTTCATCAATGAAGACAATGACAAAGGAATCAATATACGGTCTGAACACCCTATTCATCAAGTCCATGAATGTTGTTGGGGCATTAGTCAAGACAAAGGACATCACTAGGAACTCATAATGGCCATATCTCGTACGAAAAGATGTCTTCGGAACATCTGAGGCTCGAATCTTCAGCTGGTGATACCCCGATCTCAAATCAATCTTAGAAAACACCTTAGCACCCTGCAGCTGGTCAAATATGTCATCAATGCGCGGCAAAGGATACTTGTTCTTAATGGTGACCTTGTTCAACTGGCGGTAGTCAATACACATCCGCATAGACCCATCCTTCTTCTGCACAAATAGGACTGGAGCACCCCACGGCGACACACTCGGTCTGATAAAACCCCTTAGCCAACAACTCCTCAAGCTGCTCCTTCAACTCCTTCGGAGCCATACGGTACGGGGATATAGAAATAGGTTGAGTGCCTGAAGCTACATCAATACAAAAATTGATATCTCGATCTGGAGGCATGCCCGAAAGGTCTAAAGGAAAGACATCCGCAAACTTTCGAACAACTGGCACTGAATCAATCGTCAGAGACTCGGCGGTGGTGTCCCGCACATAAGCAAGATACGCCAGACAACCCTTCTCGACCATATGTCGAGCCTTCAGGAAGGAAATAACTCTACTAGTTGCACTAACTGAGGAACCTTTCCACTCCAGCTTAGGCAACTCAGGCATGGCCAAAGTAACTGTCTTGGCATGGCATGATAGGGAGCACTACAACATTATGCATCTATAGCTACAAATTCTCAGCTATGAATTTGAAAATCGTGGCTAGTACCTAATAATAGCCATAAAAATAAGAATTTCATAGCTATTTACAAGTTCGTAAAATTTCTTAGCTACGAAAATAAATTGACAAAGCTGATTCCTCACTTTTGCTATAATTGCTAGTTACCGTGGCAATAAGATCCTAAATAGCTATAAATTTATTTCTATTATAAAATGTCGTAGCTAATCACAATTTTTTGCCACGCTTCTAAAGTTATTGTAGCAAAAGAAATTATTTAGCTATAATACAATATTTAAAATAAAATGTTGTAGCTAAATGAAAATATTTGCTACTAATTATAAAAAATGTGGCAATAGTTACAAATGATATAGCCACAAATTTACAGATACAATATGTTTTGAAGCTAATCTTAAGTTGCTGCTAGGCGTTTGATGTCACCATAGCTATTGTAATCTTTTGGCCTCAGTAAAGTAGTTGGACCACAATTTTATAGCTAAACGAATCATTCTGCTTCAGTTTAGAAAAAACGTAGCAATTGTTAGTGATTAATTGCTAAAATTGTTTGTCATAACAAAATGCCACAAAGTTAGAGTTCCAATAAACTTTTATAGCTAAATACATATTTTTGTCATGCCTTTGAAATTACCGCAATAATAGTAATATTTTAACCACAATAAATTAGTTATTATATAATTCTAAATTTTTATAATTATTTTTTTATTATCAATATCATGATAAATTGATCTAGAGACTAGAGAAATTTCATAAAAATTAAAATTAATCAAAAAGTTAATTTTTTATCATAAAATTTAAAAAATTAGTGATTTGTACACAATAATAGAACTTATTCTTTTGCATAGCCAGGAATAGTCCTAGGAGTCGAGTAAAGTGAGTCGTGCCCTAGCCGAGCTCACTCGAGTTTTACAATATCAAGTTGAGTCGAGCTCAACAAGTTTGTTACTGTATCGAGCCGAGCCCGAACTTAATCGAGTTTTGTTAAGGTATATCTGAGCTCGAAACGATCTCGTACCGTCTCTTTAATGTTTAGTTCCACGCGCAGTGTTGTGCTATTAAAATAACTAAATACATAATACATTAGCTGTAACGACCCGGCCGGTCATTCCGTAGAAATTGCACAGTTATTTCTATTTCTGCCTTGTTATGCATTGTTTAGTTATTTATGATATGTTGTAGTCGAGTGGTTCAGGTTCGGAGTGGTTGTAGTGAGGATTGAGACACTTAGTCTCTTAAAGTAGCCTTCTAGTTGGAAAGGTCAACTAGGAGTTGACTACTTGATAAACGATCTCGGAATGCGGATTTTATGGCTCGGGTAGTTTTGTTAGGTGATTTGGGACTTAGGATATTTTCGGAATATAGTTTGGAGGTCCGGTGTAGAATTAGACTTGAATTGGCGAAAGTTAATTTTTAGTGATTTCCAGTCGGCAGTGAAAAATAGGCTATCGCGGTCGCCGAATTGAAGTTTTCGCGAACAAGTTGCTCATAGTCCCCGAGATTGTTCTGGGGCGGGAGATTGTAGTAATCTTGGTTCTCTAAGAACCTTATTCGCTGATAGATTTCAGCCTCATTCTCTGCCGCTATAACGTTCCTAAAGGTGGTTAGCGATTCCGAACTTGACTCCTGATTCTGCCGCGGAACAGGTTCGTAGTGTCATTTTGGATGTGTGTGCAAAATTTCAGGTCAATCGGAGAAATTTTGGATGGTTTCGGTATCGTTGGTGAAATTTAGAAATTTTAAAGTTCATAGGCTTGAATTTTATGTGATTTTGGTGTTTTTGCGATATTTTTGGTGTTTCAGTTTGAATGGGGGTATGGGATGTGTTGGTATGTTTGGTTGGGGTCCCGAGGGCCTCGGGATGGTTTTAAGTGATCAACGGGAAGTTTGGAAAGCTATTTTTGCTGCTGAGTTTGCAGTTGCTGTCATTTCCGCACCTGCGGATATTGGACCGCATGTGCGAGCCGCAGAAGCGGCAAGTGGGATCGCAGGTGCGGTGTGAGGCCATCAGGGGAGGAATCGCAGATGCGGTTAATTGGACGCATCTGCGGGACTGCTGGTGCGGCGCCTAGTCCGCAGATGCGTGTCTGGCCCATTTAATGAGAAACCGTATATGCGATATATTGACCGCAGAAGCGGTCCACAGGTGCGGGCATATGGACCGCAGGTGCGAAATGCCTGGGCAGAAAGTATATAAGGTGGACTTCGCGAATTTTGCTCTTCGTTTCACCAATTTCATACGGGTTTCAAGCTTTTGGAGGGTTTTTGAAGAGGGAAATTGATAGTTCTTCATTGAGGTAAGGTTTTTGGACTCTAAACTCGTTTATATGTGATTAAAGGTCTGATTAGTGGTGGAAATTTGGGGGAAAACAGTGCAAAAATGAGTAATTAGGGCTTGAGATTAAGAGACCTTAAAATTAGAATTTGAGGGGTCATTTGAACTCCGATTTAAGTGTTCTTGGTATGTATAGACTCATAGGAGGACGAGGATCCTTATGGTATAAATTGTATCGAGTTCCGAGACGTGGATCCGGGGGTCAAGTTTGGCCAATTTCGGGAATTGTACCTAAATTTGATAGTTTTTGATTGGGTTTAGTTTCCCTAGCATATTTTGATGTTGTGAATCTGATTTTGATAGACTCGGAGAATTTGGGAGCCGATTTGAGGGGCAAGAGTATTGCGGAGTAGCTTTTCGGGCTGGTTTGAGGTAAGTAATGATTTTAAATCTTGTCTTGAGGGTATGCAACTCCGGACTTAGCATCTTTTCACTGTTTTGGAGTGACGTACATATTGGATGACGAGTGTGTGGCGTGCACTAATTGGGGAATTTGATACTGGTTCTTCCCGAGGAAACTATTGAGTTGCGAAGCTGCTTTTAAATCATATGATAAATAGTATTTTTATGTTTTTGATATACTTGGGGTGTAAGCCATGTTTGGGGCCTCGTGTCGATCTGTTTAAACCCCTTGAGGGTTATTTTATGATATTCCTCACCGTGATAATTATGATTTACACTCAGTCATTCATGTTAAACTAATTTTGATACTCAGACTTGTTGATATTATTTCATGATATAAAATATTGTTTTGGGTTGAAAACTCCATTTATTTATGGCCCGAGTGGCATTTTGAGAGTTTCTAACTGAGTGCGGCCGAGAGCCTATATTTTGAGGATATTTTTGGATCTGGTTGCACGTCGCAGCATGTTACACTATTATGATATGTGAGAGGCCGAGTTCCAGAGTGATTGATGCCATGATTTGGATTTTTATAGCGTTTGGGCTGTAGGATCCCCTCCGGAGTCTGTACACCCCCAGTGAGCGCAGGTACCTACTGAGTGCGAGTGCCGAGTGATTGAGAGGCATGAGTGATTGAGAGGTGCTGAGTGACTGATACTAAGTGATTGTGAGGTGCTGAGTGACTGATTCCGAGTGATGTTTTTCCCGAGGGGCGGTTTATGATACTTGCTTGCCGGAGTAACTATTATGATTCATTTCATCTTTAAACTAATACTTCTTGGGTATTTTACTAAATTCACTGGAAATCATACATGTTTAAAGGATTTTTACTGAACTGACTTTTAAAGCATATTTGTTCAAATGTTTACACTGTTGGGAGTAAATATTTTATCCATTGTGATCTGGTGATTAGTTCCTATGTGTTTTCTTACTGTCAGACTTGATTTATTTTTATTACTACTTAGTTGGCGTACTCACCATTACCCCCTGCACCTCTGTGTGCAGATTCGGATGCTGGTACCGAGCATTAGCCATCTTAGTCCGTGCGAAGCCAGAGTAGGGATATTGAGGTAGTTGTCCAGCGTCCACAGCATCTCTATTTTTCCTTTCCTTATTTTGTACTTAGTACTTCGTTCTGAGACTTGTACTATGACAGCAGTATTATTGCTATCATTCTTAGATGCTCGTGACCCGTTTGCTCCAGATTTTGGGGATGGTTATAGACTGTTTAGCCTATTTGTTTTGCTCAAAGATTTGAAAATTTTATACGTTTAGGAAATGTTGAAAAATCAATTGAGATTGTGAAAGAAAGTATAAATAGGTGATTGTTGGCTAGCCTAATTCCACGATAGCCGCCATCACGACCTGTTAGGATTTGGGGTCGTGACATTAGCTGATACAAAAATGATGTTATATCGAATTAATTAGGGGCGTATAAAATCATAAAAGTACTACTAGTTAATTATTTATTATTAAATTAACATATTACTAATATGCTTATGATAAATTAAGCTTAATGGACGAAGTTTGGTTTTGAGGTAACAATTACATGACTAAATTAAGCCAACTGAGCTGAGCCGAGTTTGCTCAATCGAGCCTAAGTTTGACATAGTCTAGCTTTAACCATGTCAAAATCAATCATGTCGAGCAACAGGAGGTCCGCTCTGGTCTCGAATCCATAGAAGGTAATCACACAAGACCGATAGATCCGGTCTACCACCACAGAATCGCCCACAGGAGTGGACACATATATAGGAGAATCCAAGGACTCGCGAGGAACATCCAGAAAACAAGCAAATAAGGCTGACACATATGAATAAGAGGATCCTGGATCAAATAGCACTGATGCCTCCCTACCACATACTGAAATAGTACCTATGATCACGGCGTCTGAGGCCACTGCATCTGCTCGGGCCGGAATAGCATAGAACCTGGCTGGTGTACCTGAAGACTGACCTCTGCTGGCCTGAATAGGAGCAAGCTGAGCTCCCCCTGCCTGGCCTCCACCTTTGGACGACCTCTACTAGCCTGTCCTCCACCTCTAGGTAGACGGGGCACCGGTTTTGCGAATGTAGGCTGGTAACTATGCGGGACAGCCCTGACCCAAAACCTGGGACAAGTCCTCCTCATGTGGCCTGACTCCCCACACTCATAACACCTCGCTGGTGGCATGGCCTACTGCCTTGAAGAAGAACCCTAGATAGCTGGGGGACGGTGAGAACCCTCTGGCATGGCACTGAAGTAAGGACTAGAAGACCCCTGATGACCTGAATACCCGCCGGAGTAACCCTGAATGGCTGGTGGACGGTAAGAACTCTCCGGCATGGCGCTGAAATAAAGCCTCACTGGTGCACCACGGGGAGGTGGTGGAGGATCTGAATATGGAGGCATATTAGGCTGGCCTCTGCTGAACTGACCCCTGCCCCTGCCTGGGGCACCTCCGAAATCTCCAGAAAATCTAACTCTCTTGTCCTGCTGACCCTGCTCCCGGCCCCTCGATCGATAACCCTCAATCCGAAGAGCTATCTCGACCACATAGGGAGTACCCATCTCCACCTCTTGGGCCATGTTGGCCCTAATACCTGAGTGCATTCCAGCTACAAACCTCTGCACTCTCTCGACATCAGTAGGAAGAATCATGAGGGTATGACGGGACAACTCTGAAAACCTGGCCTCGTAATCTGTCACTGACATCTGCCCCTGCTCCAGCTGCTCAAAATGATACCGCAGCTCTTCCCTCTTTGAGGGTGGAATATACATGTCTAGGAACAGCTAAGTGAACTGATCCCATGTGAGAGGAAGGGAACCTGCTGGCCTACCAAGGATAAATGACTGCCACCATCTGTGGGCCCTGCCCTCTAGCTAGAAAGTAGTGAAATCAACTCCATGGGACTCCAGAATCCTCATGTTGTGCAGTCTGTCCCTGCACATATCAATAAAGTCTTGGGCGTCCTCTCCCCTCTCACCTCCGAAGACAGGAGGGTGCAATCGAGTCCATCTATCAAGTAACTTCTGTGGATCGCCATCTGCAGCTGGTCTAAGCTCAGGTGCTGCTGCTGCAGGTTGTGCTCCACCCACGGGCAGAGTACCCGGAGTCTGATATACTGCTGCTGCATGACCTGCGGCCTGGGCGGTAGGGGTCTGAACTCCCTCTCCCGCCTGAGATATGGCAGGATCCGCTGGAATTAAACCAGCCTGGGCCATAGTGTCCATGAACCGCATCATACAGCCCATGACCTCCTGGAAGCCTGGTGCAGTCATGAAATCCATCGGAGCTGGATCTGCTGGGGGCACCTCACCCTGCTCCTCAGTAATGGGATCCCCTGCTGGATTCGCTGGGGGTCTAATAGAATAACTCTGGGACGCCCTCGTCCCCTACCTTTGGCCGGTGCCCTCCCCCGGCCTCTACCACGGCCTCGGGCGGTGGGGGTAGCGGCATCTCCCGGGTCAGGAATGTTAGCTGCATGAGTCCTCACCATATGTGAGAGAATAGAAGAACGAGATTTAGTAAACAATCGACTACACGATAGAATATGACTAAAGAGAGGTTTCCTTAAACCCTATAGCCTCCCGAAGATAAATGCAGACGTCTCCGTATCAATCCGCAAGACTCTATTAGGTTTTCATGTGACTTGTGAGACCTACATGAACCTAGAACTTTGATACCATGTTTTCACGACCCAAATTCCTACTCAAGTCGTGATGGCGCCAACACCGGAGTCAGGCAAGCCAACACTAGTTCACTACCGGAGTTACTTCTCTTAGTTGGATATTTAAGTACTTGCCAAATTTTAAGTTAGGAAATCATTTAAAGAAAACAGTCACGTGATGCAACTTGATTAAATGAAACTAAAAGATCATTTGCCAACATATGCAACATAGCAAAATACTAGGAAAACCAACTACGTGTGCCAAGACCTAGTGTCACAAGTCCACAGGCGACTAGTAGAATATACAAAATAAACAAAATAAATGTACAACTATCTGGAAGGGGGTAGAGAGAAATATCCAAGGAAATAATAGAAGCTCCACAGTGCTGCTGAGGAACGCCAGGCAGAGCAGCTCACCGTGTAGTCTAGTCCAGGTAGTACCCTCAAGATCGCGCTCCTGTATGATAACCTGATACACCTGCCTCAGAACCTGTACAATTAATTATAGAAGCGTAGTATGAGTACATATAAACAAATATGTACCCAGTGAGTATCTCGTCTAAACTCGAAGAAGTAGTGACGAGAGGTAGACGTGATACTCGCTAGGGTCAAGAATGAATAACATGATTAAATAAATCTAGACAGGAATAGTAATCATGAAATCACTAAGTCATGAAGTATATATTATATAAAACTGCAACTTATTATCATGAGTCAAATAGCAATTATCACAAACAGTCTCAAGTTCCCCCTTACACATGGAGCAACTTATTTAATGATAACAAGACTCTCAGTCAAATACATAGCACATATTATGCCGAAGCGTACGGTCGAAGCAACGCGAAAATAAATGTGTACTGCCGAGGGTCGAGCGGCACGAACCATAGATGCATCTATTACCCCGCTCACGAATCGATCATGCGACGCGGTTGACATAAGTATAAGGATACCCCGCTCACGAATCATACATGCGACATAGGTGCTCGTAGACATACACAGAATCATCAGAGAATTCAGTAATTTATCATGGATTATACTTGAAATCAGATACTTAAGCACTTAAACTTACACATAACTTCCTAATATCATCATGTTGATTTCAAAGATAATAAACAACTAGAAACACATATAAAGATACAGGTAAGGAACATAAAGGCATGCTTGTGAAATCCTAACTTCTACCCGACATAACATAGTAGTAACTACGCACGGACTCTCGTCACTTTGCATGTGCGTAGCCCCCGCAATTAAGGATAATTCAATAACTTACATTTACCTATGGGAACAATTTCCTCTTACAAGGTTGGAAAGGAGACTCATCTCGTGTCGAACCTACTTCTCGGACCAAGAACGCGCCCGAAACTCCAAACTCTACACCCGAGGTATCGAAACTAATCAAATGTTATATAAATATGTTAATATACATTCAAAAGTATGAAATTCTCTTACTAGTTTAGCTAATTAATCATTCTTGAAGAGATCCCAAAATACACCCCCGGGCCCACATGCTCAGATTCCGGAAATGTTCGAAGAAAACACCCACCCATAACCTAAGGATCATTATTAAATAGTTTTTGTATGATCTCATGGTAGAAAAGTTGTAAAATTCTCTAAAATTCATCAACCCTAGGTTTTCACTCTAACCCCTTTGATTTTCACTAATTAGGTGTTAATCTACCTAAGATTTAATGTAGTAAACCAACATCTAAATGAAAATTACTTACCTCTTAGTAGCTAGGCCTAATACCCTCTTGTGAGCTCTCAAAATCGCCTATGGTGGAAATGAAATAGTGAAAAATGGTTAAGTCCCGTATTAAAATAAGCTCACTGCCTTCAGTGATCTCGCACTTGCTGCTCGAGGACCGCAGCTGCGGTCTCGCACCTGCGAGCCAAGGCTCGCACCTGCGGAAGTTGGCAAAGAGGCTGGGGATGCACCTGCGGAAGGATTTTCGAACCAGCGGATCCGCTCCTGCGGAGAAAGGTCTGCACCTGCGGATATGGACCATCTCCCTTGGGGCCGCACCTGCGAGGCCTTGACTGCAGGGGCGGTCTCACACCTACGATCTAGGCAACCGCACCTGCGGTCACACCAGACCTGGTGTACCAGCAGTTAAGGCTGCTGGTGTTTGGCCTCGTTTGGTGCCCGGGAGGAACCTGGGCCCACCCGAACCCCCGTGAAATTATAACAACAAGTCCTAAATCATATTACGGACTCGCTCGAGCCTTCGGAAAACCCAAAACAACGCTAGAACTCAAAATCACACCTCAAAACCCCTAGAATCAAACTTAAGAACTTCAAGTTCTTGAATTCGGTTTCAATACGCCGGACCGACCTATACCACTCGGAATGACACCAAATTTTGCAAGCTAGTCATAAATGACATAACGGAACTATTCCCAGTCTCGGAATTCCGTCCGGACCTCGATAACACAAAAACACGTTCCAAACCAACTTATGAACTTAAGGAAACTCTATTTTCTCTATTTGGCGTCGAAACGCTCCCGGGTCATCCAAAACCCCTTTCAGACACACGCACAAGTTCGAAATCATCATACGAAGCTACTGGAATCATCAAAACTCAATTCCGAGGTCGTTTACTCAAAATGTTGACCGAAGACAAACTTGGCCTTAAAAGCCAACCTTAAGGAACCAAGTGTTCCTATATCACTCTAAACACTTCTGAATCCCGAACCACCCGTCCCCGCAAGTCACAAATCACTATAAGCCGCTACGGGAAGTCTTATTTAGGGGAACGGGGTGCGAATACGCAAAACGAACGGTTGGGTCGTTACAATAAAGGCCACTCGAGCATTACTCAGCCCAAAAGACATAACCAAAAGTTTATAGTGCCCATACCTCGTATGAAAGGCTGTTTTAGGAATATCGGACGTCCTAATCTTCAGCTAATGGTAGCCTGACCTCAAATCAATTTTCGAAAACACTCTAGAATCCTGAAGCTGATCAAATAGGTCATCAATCCTCGGCAACGGATATTTATTCTTGATAGTAACTTTATTCAGTTGCCTGTAGTCTATGCACATTCTCATTGACCCATCTTTCTTCTTTACGAACAAAATCGGTGCACCCCAAGGCGAGACACTAGGTCTGATAAAACCCTTATCTAACAAGTCTTGCAACTGTACTTTCAACTCTTTCAATTTTGGTGGGGCCATCCGATGTGGAGGAATAGAAATGGGTTGAGTGCTCGGAGCCACATCAATGCAGAAATCAATATCCATGTCGGGCGGCATACCCGGCAGGTCAGCAGGAAATACCTCAGTAAACTCACGCACGATAGGAACTGACTCTATAAAGGATACCTCAGCATCAGAATCACGAATATGAGCCAAATAAGACAAACACCCTTTCTCCATCATGCGATGAGCCTTAGCATATGAAATTACCCGGCTGGGAGAACGACTACCGGTCCCTTTCCATTCTAATCGAGGCAATCTCGGTAAAGCTAGAGTAACTGTCTTAGCATGACAGTCTAAAATGGCATAATAGTGTGACAACCAATCCATGCCCAATATAATATCAAAGTCAACCATGTCTAGGAGTAAAAGATCAACACTAGTTTCAAGACCTTTGATGACTACCACGCACGAACGATAGACTCGATCTACCATAATAGCATCCCCCACCGGTGTAGACACATAAATAGGAACACTCAAGGGATCACGGGGCACATTCAAATATGAGGCAAAATAGGATGAAACATACGAATAAGTAGACCCCGGATCAAACAAAACGGAAGCAGCTCTATCACAAACTAAGATGATACCTGTAATAACAGCGTCGGAGGATTGTGCCTCAGGTCTAGCTGGAAAAGTATATAGTCGGGGCGGAGCCCCACCACCCTGAACCACACCTCTAGGAGCACCTCCACCTCTAGCAGGCTGACCTCCACTTCTAGCTATCTGTCCTCCACCTCTAACATTCTGGCCTCTACCTCTGACTACCTGACCCCTACCCTTTGCTGGCTGGGCATGTGGTACTGCAGCTGGTGTCGGAACTATGGCACGAGAACCCTGGTACGGATGCTGACTGCTCAGAAATTTCGGACAAACTCTCTGAAAATGCCCATATTCACCACATTCAAAACATCCCTCCTGATATGAGGACTGACCCTGATGACCCGGCTGACCACGATAATAACTCTGCAGAGGAGGTGCTCTAATAGGAGCTGAAGGAGCACTGTAGACTGGCTAAGCAGAAGGAGGTGCATAAGAACCACGACCCCTTGAAGTACCATGTGAAACCTTTAGCGCTGAATGGAATGGCCTGGATGAATGGACTCTGCTAAACGAAGTCCCGCCTCCAGATGAGGCACCACTGAAAACACCGGAATGACGAGGTCTCTTGTCTGACCCCTGACCTCCCATCCCAAGAACTGACTCAACCCTCCTAGCTATATTAGATGCATCTTGAAGAGAAATCTCGGATCCTATCTCCTTGGCCATCTGCAACCTGATGGGCTGAGCAAGGCCATCAATAAACCGTCTGACCCTCTCCCTCTCTATGGGCAATATAAGCATAGCATGTCTAGCCAGATCCACAAAACGAGTCTCATATTGAGTCACATTCATGTTACCCTGTTGTAGTCGCTCAAACTGACGACGCTTATCCTCTCAAGTAGTGACAGGTAAGAACTGCTCCAAAAAAGAGATAGAAAAATTGATCCAAGTCAGAGCTGGTGATCCCGCTGGCCTAGTCAACAAATAATCTCTCCACCATTTCTTGGCGGAACCAGTCATCTGAAAAGCTGCAAAATCGACCCTATTGGTCTCCAAAATACCCATATTATGCAACACCTCATGACAACTTTCCAGATATTCTTAAGGGTCCTCTGAAGTAGCACCACTGAAATGGACAGGGAATAGCTTAATGAACATATCAAGTCTCCACCAAGCATCTGATGACATGGCTGCCCCATTAGCGGGCGACACTGCTGCAACTGGCTGAATGAGGGGATATTTATAGTTGAGAATAGGGAAAAAGTGTAATTATAAAAAGTTTGGGGGTTAAAACAAAGTTTGGGGGCCAAATGGCTATTTTTTGAAAAAGCCAAACGGCTAATTTTTGAAATTATAGTCGTTGGCTATTTTAGTTTTTTTTATGTAATTGTATTATATTGTCTAAGACAATTTATTATAAATTATATTATATAATTATGACTTATGACTTGTAATTCTAGTTTAAACAAAAATAAAAAATGTAAACAAAAATTCAAGGAAATTGGTCTAGCATGATCTAATGCAAGTTGATAAGCATTATAAATTGTTTGAGCATTTAATTTAATTCAGTCTTTTTCATCTTTAAGTGTAGCAAATTCCGCGGGTGAAAGTGGTAAAGCATTATAAATTTGAGTATACCAATAGTGAGGACCTCCTAATTTCATGGTATGATTTAACATGGTTGTAACACCATAAAGAGGGGGGATAGGGAAAAAATATTTTTTAAACTTATCTTTCATATCCTCAATAGCACGTAGGTAAATTACCCCGCCCTCTGAAAATTAAGTAAATAATTCTGCAAGTGCTGAAATATAAACTAAACAGTTAGAAATAGTAGCATAATATTGCCCAGATAAGTCATTTGTAGCAACATGAAAATGTTCTAAAAAATCTAGAAGAATTTTAACATTAGCCCAATCTTGATTTGTAAGGTG
>ML297462.1:0-16170 GCA_005239495.1 Nicotiana undulata
TGCGGAATCACTGAAGGTTTTCTGCCCGTTTCAACATCTTTTTGCTCAATTTCGTTCCAATTTGACTTCAACCACTTCATAGCATCATTTTCCTGCAAATAGAGCAATTATACACTGATAGCAACCTCAAATATTCATTGAGCAGAACAAAATCTACTAAAAAGAGGCCAAAATGAGTGGTAAAATCGTCACTCATCACGATCGCGGAGAGTAAAAATCTGCTGCACTGACACCAGAAAACCAGCAATTGTTCTAAGTCTAAATGAGTCCGTAAATCACCCGAAATCAATCCCGAGCCCCTCGGGACCCCAACCAAACTTACGAACATATCACATAACATCATTCAAACTTAGTTGCACTCTCAAAACACCGAAACTAACATCAAAACTCCAAAGTTACATCGGATTCAAGCCTAAAAACTTTGATGTTTCTAAAATTCACCAATGATGCCGAAACTATCCAAATCAACTCCGATTGACCTGAAAGTTTGCAGACAAGTCCAAAATAACATTACGAACCTGTTCCAACTGTCGGAATTCCATTTCGATCCCGATAGCCTATTTTCCATTGCCGACCGAAATCGCAAAAAACTAATTTCACCAATTCAAGCCTAATTCTACACCGGACATCATAAAATTATTCTGAACACACTCCTAAGTCCCAAATCACCTAACGAAGCTATCCGAGCCATAAAATCTGCATTCCGAGGTCGTTTACAAATAAGTCAACTCTTAGTTGACTTTTCCCATTTTAAGGTTATTCGTCAGGACTAAGTGCCTGAATTCTCATTTAACCATTCCGATTCCAAGCCTATCAACTCTAACACATTAATAACAGAATAAACAATCTATAATAAGTCAATAAAAACCGTTATAATGCAGGTTTTTCGTAACGACAAACCGGGTCGTTACAACCAAGTTCTTCGTTTAGTACTCTTATCTGTTCATATTTATTGTACTTCTTATCCTTTAGTTTTCCTACATTCTCCTCTAACATGAGTTGAGAGTGATTAGTTGTCTTCTTGCTAGTTCCTAGTTTCAGTTTTAAATTTTTAGATTTTAGCTCTAGGATCTTATATTAGTTTCAAGTGGATGAACCTAGTTTTTCAAGGTAGTGTTTTCCTTTTCAGATTCACTTACTCTGATTTTCAGGTTCTTACACTTTGCTTTTAACATTACACACTCCTTAGACAGTTGTTCTTTCTCTATATTTATTTCTTCAGAATCATCCATGAAATCAAGTATTAACTCAGAGAGTTTTCTTTGGATAGGATTTTAATTTTATTTTTGAGATGGGATATACTTACCTCTGGTTCTTCACATGATTCCTTATCTGATTCACCAATTGCCATAAGTGCTTGTTCTTCTTCCTCACCATCTTCTGAATCTTCATTTGAGCTTTCTCCCTAAGCAGCAACCATTGCTTTAGTTGTGGTTTTCTTGGGATGGACCAGTTCATTCTTCATGTTCCTTCGTTCAGATATTTCCCTTTTCCATTCTACTTCCCACTGAGGACAATTCTTGATGTGGTGGTCAGTCTTTTCATATTTTTAGCATCCCTCGTTGGTTGGCTTTTCTGGAGCTTTTGCTTTGTTGTAGTTTCCACCTCTTGAGATGCCATTTTTTCTTATGAGGTAGTTTCTGAATTCCTTAGTGATTATGGCCATCTCATCTTCCTCCAAATCTGCTCTCTCAATGATTCTTAATGCCAGACTTCTTTCCTTCTTAGGAGCATCCATTTTCATTGTTTGCCTTCTGAGTTTGTAGGCAGTGAGATTTCCAATTAGCTCATCCAACCTGAAGGTTGCCATGTTTTTGGATTCCTGGGGTAGTTTACTAGAAAGAAGCATGGTTCTGGCCATATCTTCAAGAGTTATGTTCTTTCTTTCAACAACTCCATTTTGTTGTGGAGTTCTAGGGGCAGAGAAGTTGTGATTTATGCCATGTTCATCACAAAATTCAGCAAACTTTGCATTCTCAAATTCAGTACCATGATCAGATCTTATTGATGCAAGTTGATTTCCTAACTGTTTTTGAGTTTTTCTAACAAATGAAGTAAACATATCAAATGCTTCATCTTTAGATGTTAGAAACAAAGTCCAGGTAAACCTGGAGTAGTCATCAACTAGCACCATTACATATTTCTTACCACCTCTGCTCAAGGTTCTCTTAGGACCGCATAGATCCATATGAACCAGTTCCAACGTCCTGGTGGTACTAACCATTTTCTTGCTTTTGAATGAGGATCTTACCTGCTTCCCCCTTGAACATGCCTCACATACTTTGTCTTCCTTGAAATTAATGTTTGGGAGCTCTATCACTAAGTCTTTGGAGAATAGTTTGTTAAGCTGATTTAGACTTGCATGACCAAGTCTTTTGTGCCAAAGGAGGGGATCACTGTCCAACACACTTAAACAGGTGAGTTCATTTTCTGATAGTGTGGACAGATCTATGACATAGATGTTATTCACTCTTTTTAGTTGCAAGACAATCTTGTCGGTAAGAAGATTAATCACAAAGCATTTAGTGGAAGTGAATGCAACCAGGTTACCTCTGTCACATAGTTGCGACAAACTGATCAGGTTGTATTTCAATCCATCTATCAAGTACATATTCTCAATGGAACGTGTGTCATCATTACCTACCTTACCAACCCCAATAATTTCACCTTTCTACCCATTTCCAAAGGATACATTTCCTCCTTTGAGGTTTTCAAGTGAAAGGAATTGTTCCTTGTTCCCTGTCATATATTTTGAGCAGCCGTTATCCAAGTACCATATTTGGGTGCTTCCTCTCACTTGAACCTACAAAAGGAAATCAAGGTTTAGTCTTAGGGACCCCAACTAGTTTGGGTCCTTTTCTATGAGAGAAAGGATGAATTAAGCTTTTTCTAGCCCAATTTGGTAACCAATTTTTCTTTCGAACAAAACTTTCATTCCTTCGACTGGATTGCTTTTTTATAGTGCATTCAATTTTGTAGTGACCAGTTTTACCACAGTGGGTGAAACTTTTGTTCTCAGGAAGAGTGAGATACTTGCTTTTGGGATCCCATTTGGGCAGTTGACTTCCAAAGCCAAGTCCTTTTCTGTTGCTACTATGATTTTCTTGAAGCCATGTCAAGACATCAAAGGATTTATTCCATTTGCATGTTCGATCTAATTCATGTTTGACCTTACCAAGTTCTTCGCTTAGTACTCTTGTATGTTCATCTTTATTGTACATCTTATCCTTTAGTTTTCCTACATCCTCTTATAACGTGAGTTGAGAGTGATCAACTGTCTTCTTGCTAGTTCCTAGTTTCAGTTTTAAATTTTTAAAATTTAGGTCTAGGATCTTATATTAGTTTCAAGTGGATGAACCTGGTTTTTCAAGGCAGTGTTTTCCTTTTCAGATTCACTTACTCTGATTTTCAGGTTCTTACACTTTGCTTTTAACATTACACACTCCTCAGACAGTTGTTCTTTCTCTATATTTATTTCTTCAGAATCATCCATGAAATCAAGTAGCAACTCAGAGAGTTTTTCTTTGGATAGGATTTTAATTTTATTTTTGAGATGGGATATACTTACCTCTGGTTCTTCACATGATTCCTTATCTGATTCACCAATTGCCATAAGTGCTTGTTCTTCTTCCTCACTATCTTCTGATTCTTCATCTGAGCTTTCTCCCCAAGCAGCAACCATTGCTTTAGTTGTGGTTTTCTTGGGATGGACCAGTTCCTTCTTCCTGTTCCTTCATTCAGATCTTTCCCTTTTCTATTCTACTTCCCACTGAGGACAATTCTTGATGTGGTGGTCGGTCTTTCCACATTTGTAGCATCCCTCGTTGGTTGGATTTTCTGGAGCTTTTGCTTTGTTGTAGTTTCCACCTCTTGAGATGCCCTTTTTTCTTATGAGGTAGTTTCTGAATTCCTTAGTGATCATGTCCATCTCAGAGCTCTCTCAGTGATTCTTAATGCCAGACTTCTTTCCTTCTTAGGATAATCCATTTTCATTATTTGCCTTCTGAGTTCGTAGGCAATGAGATTTCCAATTAGCTCATCCAACCTGAGGGTTGCCATGTTTTTGGATTCCTGGATAACAGTGATCTTACTTTCCTAAGAAATTGGCAAGACCCTAGTCAGGATCTTCTCAACCCTGTCCTCTTCAATAATGACCCTTCCAAGAGACTTAAGTTCATTAGTCAGTGTTGTGAACCTCGTATACATCTCTTGGATTGTCTCTCCTTCATTTATAGTGAAGTTTTCATATTAGGAGTATAGTAGAGTACCTCTTGACCTTTTCACTTGAGGTGTTGCTTCATGAGATACTTGCAAGGTATCCCAGTTTTATTTAGCAGTGGTGCAACTTTGAATTCTATTATACTCGTCTGGACTAAGTCCACACACTAGCCACTTTTTGGCCTTAGCATTCTTCTCCCATTTTCTTAAGTCTCCAACAGTGCAATCAATTCTTGTCTTTAGCACGTCTACTCCTTCAGCGGTATTTTTCATAGTAGCTAAAGGACCATCAGTGACTATGTCCCATAGTTCATAGTCTTCCCCAATTAGTGATCCTTCATCTCATTCTTTCACCAGGAGTAGTACTGACTGTTGAAGAGTGAAGTCCAGCAGTTGATTTTCCTTCTCAGTTCCTAGGCGGTGCACTCATTTTGATCTTTTCCTAAGGTGTTAACCTCTTCAAGGATAACCTTATCTGATACCAATTGATGTTTTATACGTCAATACCACACAAGGGGGGGGGGGTGATTTGTGTGATGTCAAATTTTTGTGGTGCCTTTATGGAAGAACCGGGTTCTTCTAGGTGTTCCAACTTCTACAGTTTGCGGAATAATAATTGCAGATAAAAAGAACACAAAAATTTTACGTTGAAAACACATGGCTCAAAAGGTGAAAAAACCATGACCTACTTCCTAGTAGGATTTTCCCAAACTCTTCACTATGTCAATGATCCAAACAACATTTACAAAATAAAATCTTTTGTAAACCTAAGGACTAACTCTAATCCCCTTGTGGCAAACTAGTCTCTAGCTAATTGCAACAAACTTTAAGTTAATTCTAACTTGAATACTGTGTACCTATTACAATTGCTTCTAGATAAAGCTGAAAGATACAATTTTGTATTCACCTGCTACAAACAACTAGACTCAAAAGATAACAAATGGAACTGGTTCTTCAAGCTGGTTCAAGTAGCTTTTGAGTCGCACAGGGATTCTTCACATGAACTGCTTGCAAAATTGCTTTGGTAATTTTGCTCTCAATTCTTGTTTCACTTCTATGTTTGTGCGTACCATTCAACAGGAACACTTTTGACAATATATAGGATTAGTAGTTGAGACGTTGAAGTAGAATTCTGATGCAACTCTTCCTTGGTGGAAGAGTTTGAATTGATCTCAACTTCCTTGATCCTTCTCTATCTTGATTCTGTCCTACCTGAATACGAAGTCCATCTCCCTATCAATTTGCAATCTTTTTGCTTAGGAGATAACCCCTTAATTCAGAGATGGTATTTATCTCATGCGTGTGAACTCTTCTCATTCCATTCAGTCTGCATATCTATGTATTCCATGATGGACCTGGTTCAACTGTGAGGACATTTGTCATTCTTCAAAACCATTCAGTGACTTGATTAAACAAATATGAAGGTAAATGACAGAATTAAACTATAAATAAATCAAACCATCATTCAAATAGAGCTTCAGTCTCGAGTCAAGGTACCCTCGAACTGGTAAGTGCAAGAACATTAAGAAATAGAATGAACTAATGAACAATAACGTAAGTGAGAAAGAAAGAGTTGTATTGCTTTAATCTCCTTCAATGATCCTCCGACAAATGGCGAGAACTCCTCTTTATATAGTAGAGGAATTCTACTTATGGTATAACTCTAATTACATAAGGAAATCAAATAATTAGCTAATTAACCGCTTCAAATTTGACTGGTTCCGATATTTACGCCATGATCCTCGACCAGTCACGAATATCTCACTTTTCCGTTACTAAGCTATCTCTGAAACTACTCAGAATCTGCCTCCCTTGGCTTTGATTGATACCGACCTTGATCTCGAAAGAGACTTCGATCTCGAACTCAATGCCTCAGCTCTATGATCAACGTTCTAGTCTTGATCAAATAGTAAAATCAGATGGCCCTGATTTCAACCATATACATGTGTATACGGTCAGAACGAGTATGCACTTCTTATGACTTATCGAGGTTGGATCGTGATAGGTTAAGGTTTGGCCTAGTGTTATATTGAGCTATAATGGAGAGTTAGATTGCTGAGCTCGTAATCCAGAGGCCGATCAAGGTCGAGATCGGCCAAGATCGAGACCGAGTAAAATAGAGATCGATAAATACCAATGAAAGTTTACCTAGTCAAGTAACAGAAAGCCGAAATATCCATAATCGAGCAAGGATCACGGCAGAAATCTCAGCAAGTATCAAGATGAGGCCGATTAATTAGCCAATCATGGGATTTCCTACTATATTTAGAGTTGTAACATAAGTAGGACTCCCCTATTATATAAAGGGGGTCTGATCATTTGTAAAATTATCATATTCACGCAATACAAAGCAATATACTACCTTTCTCTTAAGCTTTCAGTACTCTGTTACTTTGTTCATATCTCATTAGCTTATTCATTTGGTTCTAGGATAGCTTAGCTTGAGGGATAAAGCTGCACATCTCATTTGGTCTGCTTTTATTTTTCTTTACAGTTAATTTCAATATCAATTTGCATATTTTTTCAGTTTGTGCCAAGTGAAATCACGTGTCCTTAAAACCACATATAAATTCAATTGTTATCCGTTTTTAGGGTAAACAGTTTGGCGCTTACCGTGGGGCTAAGGATAATAGTGATTGCTTGGTACTAACTTTCGTAACACACAATATTTTATACTTGTTCTCGTGAGTATCTTTGATTCCAGGATCAGCATGTCAATCTCTCAAGCAACACCCACACACATAGACATACACTTATTCTTAAATTCCCTAATTCTAGATTGTCTGTTATTTCCTTGAATAACACCAACTGCTCTTCTAACATGAGTAGTCTCAGTTGAAAATAAATCAAGGTCACTTTTAACAATTAAATTATAAACATGACATGCACACCTAACATGAAAAATTTCTTCAAGTGGTGGTTGAAAATGCAGTTTAATATAAATTGCGGCATTAATGTTAGAAGCATTATCAAAAGACATACACAATACTTTTTTCTTAAGATTATAAAATTCAACAACTTCGCAAATAATACTACTTATAAACACAACAGTCACTCTGATCTTCATCATATTTAAAAGTGATAATACACTTTTGCATACAATAATTATCATCTATCCAATGACATGTAATTGTCGAATAATCATTTCCATTAACAGCATGACCAATATCATAAGTTAGAGAAACTCTACAAGGAAGGTGGTCAAACAAATAACGTATGTACGTTTGATATTATCCATGAAGTCTAAAGATATCAGCTCTACAAGTAATTCTAGGGATACCTTTAAATAAAGGATTATAAATCCTTTGAATATACATAATAAGGTATGATGAAGAAGCAAAAAAAAGGTAGACAACCCAAAGCAATCATTTTTGCTAATTCCTCACGATCCTTCATTTTATCATATTTCATAAGTCCTCCAGTAGTATGGTTTAGAGTTGCTTGATTTCCATCTAAATCAGAGCCCCATTCTATAGGATGCTCAACTCTCATATATCTACTAAGTGTCTCAGTCCCCCCTAATTGTCCTGCAGTCTTATGTTTGAAATCATCATTACAAATTTTGCATCTAACTCTATCAGTATTCTCTATTTCTTCAAAAAAATTCCAAACCTTGCTTTTTTTTCTCCGATTAGTAGTCGGCAGAGGCGGACCCAGGATTTGATCATGACAGGGGCGCCATTGTTTTAAACATACAAAATTTTCAAAGATAGGTCTGTTTTTTTCCCGAGCTAACGGGTTCTGGTGACCCTCTAACCCTAAGGTAGGTCCACCTCCGAAGAAAAGCAAAACTTTGATACCAAATTACTTTGCTAAGTTAATATTTTCAAAAGAAAGAAAAAACTTACAAAAATAAAATCAAGATTTTACTCAAAAAACTTACTATTTCAGTTGAAGAAGAGCCTTAATCCAATAGCCGCCGTCGATTCGGACTGCTGGTTACCGGATTTGAGCTCGAACAGAAGCGGAAAAGGGTTAATGGAAAAGGGGTTTTTATTTTTAGCAGAAGGGTTTAGGCGTCTGTTTGGAGAAGGGAGGAGGCGTTGGTTTTGTTTTTTAGTTTGGAAATGGATAAAAGTTAAGACTTTAGGTTAACTATTGTGTACAAGTATTAAGGAATTCAAAAAAAAGTTGATTTAACAGGTTTCGAACCCGAATCCGTCAAGTAATTAAAGTGCTTGAGCAAGCTACAAAACCAACGCGTCTGCCTAGCTTTTGTTTACTGAGGGGGCTAGATAAATAATTTGAGGGGTCCCCAGTGTATATATACATATATATATAATATATATTTACAGTGTTGTTTTCGAGGCTAACGGGTTCCTGTGACCCCCCTAACCCTAAGGTAGGTCCGCCTCTAGTAGTCGGGGCCACGGGTGGTCTACTACTAGCACCACGACCATCACCCCCACTACCAGCTCCAACACTACTAGGTGTAAGTGGTATCTCATCGTCCATTTCAAATTCATTATCTTCTATACTGAAATCTTCTTACAAACTCTTTTTCCAGCATTAAACATATTGAAAAAATTTAACTACTAGCAAAAATTAAATATGCAAATAAAATAGTAAATAAGAGAAAGAGTTGGAGGGAGTGTGCTTGAGAGGATTAGGCCTTAGAGTGTGGTTTAGCTGCTCGAGGACGAGCAAAGGTTTAAGTATAGGGTGTTGATGATAGGTGAATTTAACTATAATTATGCCCCTAATGAACCACACTTTTTGTTGTTTTTAATGTAAATATTGATGATAAAATGCTCTGATTAGTGTCTTTTGTGCCTTGCAGGTTATATCTCACGAGGAGAGAACTTTGGAGTCAACTATGGAAATTTGAGGCCAATCACATGATACACATGACTTGCACTGAACATTAAGTGAGAAGAGAACTGAAGGCAGGCCACAGCGACCGCGGTCAACCACAGTGCGACCGCGGTGGAAGGAACTGAAGCCCGGAAAATTAGCCGACCGCGGTGAATCGCTGGAACTTCAGGGACTAAAAGTGCAAACACGGGATTTTATTGTCCCAAACCCTATATAAGTGTTAGAATTCCGCCCAAGAGGGAAAAAGACTAGTTTTTGAGCAGGAAATTAGAGAATACTTCACTGTGAGAAGAGATTGGAACAATTAGACCCTCAAATCTTCTTCTTTCATCTATTATTTTGAGTAGTATGATTTATATTGGGGTTTTGTCATATTTGAGCATGAGTGGATAAACACCCATTGTTCTGGGGTTGTGATTAGCCATGAATATTGTGTTTCGACATTAATTTGACCTTGATTATAATTCGCTCAATATATGGTTGTTTCTTCAATTCTGTGTTTAATTGCTTAATTGTTTGGCCAGCAGTTAGGTTCTATATACTATCTATGCTATGCTTGGGAAAGCCGTGTATATATTAGAGAAGAGTTGAAGAGAGCGCGATCTTAACCCTCAAGGGGAGCAGATTTGTGGCTAAGGATAGGAATATACTTAGTCACCGTGTTGAATTAGATATCGTAATCTTAATGCATTCTGATAGATTAATTTCATAGGAATATAGGTGTTAATCTATTGAGAACAGGCGAGTAGTGCTTTGGGAGAAGGATATGAGAACAATTATCGATTAATTAGCAACCATGAGTGAGTTATATGAAAGGGAGAATTAATTATAATAACAATACGAATGGTGAAACAATCACAACCCTGGAATATTTGTCTCTACTGAATACATATCAACATTTTCGTTACTTGATAATTAGTTAATTCCTAGAATTGTAGTTTAGCATAATTACACTATTGGATCTTATTTTGGCTTGGTTGAATAACAATTATAGTGAAGTAGTGAGTAGTTTATACAAGTCTCTGTGGGTTCGACAATCCGATTTATCATTATATTACTTGTACGACCACGTATACTTGCGTGTGCGTTTGGGAGCAACAAGTTTTTGGCGCCGTTGCCGGGACTTGAAAATAGACTACTTCCTAGTCTTTACTTTAATAGTTTATTTCATCTAGTCTAACGTTACTTGATCACTGTTCTAATCTCAGGAACTCTAATTGTATGCGAAGGGTCAGAAGCCAGGACAGACTTGACGGTTTTGACCCCAAACCTGAGAGGTTATTTCACAGGAGGTTGAGGGAAGCAAGGGATACACACAATATTCAGGACTTCGTTCAAATTCCTGTGAACATGGCAGAGGAGCAGCACATGGCAGTTCAGGAGGTAGCAATGCCCAGTATTGCTAATGTTACCTCCAGTATCGTGAAACCTAGAATCACTGGGCACTTTGAGCTAAAGCAGAGCATGATCCAGCCACTTTATGCAAATTGGAAATTTATGGGTCTTCCCCATGAGGATCCTCAGCAGCACATCTTGAACTTCTTGGAGATTAGTGATACTTATATCACTAATGGGGTTACTCCAGATTATGTGAGGCTTACGCTTTTCCCATTCTCTCTGTTGGGTGAAGCGAAGCGATGGCTAAAAGCAAAACTGGCCAATTCCATTACATCCTGGAATGATTTGGCAAGGAAATTTCTAGCGAGGTTCTTCCCTTTAGGAAAAACTTCTAAGATCAGGAGTGAGATAGTCTCCTTTAAGAAGAAAACAGGCGAATCATTGTATTCAGCATGGGAGAGATTTAAGGGGCTACTCAGAGACTGTCCTCATCACAATCAGACAAACGAGGTGTTGGTCCACACGTTCATCGAGGGACTCCATCCCCAAACAAATATTATGGTAGATGCAGCAGCTGGAGGTCAGGTATTGGAGAAGAATTATGATGAAATATTTGCTTTGTTAAATAATTCTCCAAGAGAAATCCAGACTGGCAAGGTGGGATGGGAAGGAATGTGGATCAAAAGTCACCGGGGGTTCTTGAATTAGACGTTGTCTCAGCATTGTCAGCTCAGATTTCGACATTGACTAACCAAGTCAATCAGATGAACCTAATCATTAATAAGCAACAATCTCAACCATTCCAACAGGTCCAGCCAGTACAACAGGTCCAAGTCTTTTGTGATGTTTGTGGAGAGGGTCACCAGAGTGATTCATGCCCAGCCAATCCAGAGTCTGTTTGCTATGTGGGAAATCAAAATAGAGGGAAAGCCACTCAATATGGGAACAACTATAATCCCAGCTGGAAGAACCACCCAAACTTCTCTTAGGGTGAAAATCAAGGCACTCAGAGTAATTACAGGCCTCCAGCACCTCAGCGGCATTACAAGCCACCTCAGGCTGAGCAATCAGGTAGCTTAGAGGAAATTTTGAAAAGAATGATGAACGCCCAACTTGCTTTCAATCAGAAGATGATGGAAGATAACCAAACCCAGATGGTAGCAACGAGAAATTTGGAACGTCAAGTGGGTCAACTTGCTAATTCCCAAAATACCCGACCAACAGGGGCCCTCCCAAGTGACACTAAAGCCAATCCTAAGGCCTCTGTCAATGTTGTATCATTGAGGAATGGGAAGCAATTGGAAGAAGTTCAATCCGAGAAGAGAAAACAAGTAACTTTTAATGAGGAACCAGCTATTATTGAGTCAACATTTGCAAGTCCAAAAGAGCAGGAAAATCCAGCTAATAAGGCGGTGGCTGAGCAACCCCCACCAGTGGTTGCAAGGCCACCCCCTCCGTTCCCTCAAAGGTTGCAAAAGGTGAAAGATAATGCCGCATACAAAAAGTTCCTTGACCTCTTGAAGCAGGTACAAATCAACATTCCACTGGTAGACATTCTGCAGTAGGTGCCCAAATATGCCAAATACATCATGGACATTGTGGCCCATAAAAGAAGGCTGACTGAGTATGAGACCGTGGCACTCACTGCGGAGTGTAGCTTCAGAATTCAGAGCAAACTACCTCAGAAGTTAAAGGATCCGGGTAGTTTTACTATCCAAATCTCAATTATTAAGCATGCAGTTGGGCGAGCCTTGTGTGATCATGGGGAAAGCATTAATATGATGCCACTATCTGTGTTCAGACAGTTGGGGTTGGGTGAGCCACGCCCAACAACAGTGATTTTACAGTTGGCTGACCGCTCCCTTGCACATCCTAAGGGAGTGATCGAAGATGTACTGGTGCAAGTGGGATCTTTCATATTCCCAGCTGATTTCATTATCCTAGATTATGAGCCTGATCAGGAAGTCCCATTTATTTTAGGGCGTCCCTTCTTGTCTACGAGCAGAGCTATCATCGATGTGTGTGAAGGAAAGATGACAATGCGGGTCGGTGATCGAGTGGAGGTATTTAATGTCTATAAATCACTCAAATTACCAGTCCACTATGAAGAGCTATCCATGATTACTGTGGTGGAAAGCAAGGATGCATCAGTGGTTCCCTACATGTGTCCTGTGGACCCTCTTGAGCAAGTTTTGGTGGGAGGTGAAGAAGATAGTGGAGATGAAACAAGGGGAGAGATTGAGAATGCTCTTAAAGTATCCTGCAGTTACATCCACGGGCTAGGGAAATTCGAGGAGTTGAACAAGCCTGTCACTCTAACCCCTCCTAAGCCTTCTATTGAGGAAGCTCCAAAGCTGGAACTTAAAGCTCTTCCAGCACATTTGCGCTATGCTTATTTGGGAAACTCTGAAACATTGCCCGTGATCATCTCGTCCAGCCTGACCAAACCACAAGAAGATAAATTGCTCAGAATACTTCGTGAGCACAAAAAGGCAATAGGTGTGAGCACGTGATTTTTATTTATCGTATATTCCTACAACAAATCTCAATAAAATAATTGGTTTTATGGATTTTTGTTAAGTTTCAATGCTATTTGTGAATTTAGTCCTACATTATGTGGCCATAATTCGTCTTTTAAACTTATAAATAATTTGAAGTGGCATAATTAGATGCATAAACGTAATCATTAATAACAAATATAGTAAATTGGTTTAAAAATGTTCAATTTTTTGGATTTAATCACTTTATTTTAACCCATTGTGATTTTGTTCCATAAATGATTAAGAGTATCAAAATCAAATATTTTTACTTTTAATTAGGTGGCCAATCAGTGTATAAATTGGACAAAATTAAATTGAAATTAATTGTTGCATGTTTTTTAGTTTAATCTTAATCAATATTGAAATCAAGGGTGAAAACAAGCCTAGAAAAACCAGATTGGGCCAAAATTGCCAGGCCCAAAGCTTCTCTATACACACCCATTTACACCCAGCCCAAAAAAATCCCCTAACCCGTTTGAACCAGCCCAGTTAACCAAACGGGTACCCGGTCTCACCTCCCCAAACCCCAAATGACTCTGTTTCTGATAAGTGAGCAAATCCCAGCCGTTGATCTCGATTGATCTAACGACTGGGAACTCCCCAGCTCCTAACTATAAAACTGTTTCAGATCACCCCCCCCCCCTCATTTCCACCTAAGTATAACATCCCTCCCCACTCATCTCTATCCTCTCTCTCTCGCCGGCCAGTCTCCACCGTAGTCCCCCCATCCCCCCGCCCTAACTCCGCCGGCCAGAAATCGCCTCCGACGGCGGAGCTTCTATAAAAACCACCAAAATTTCACCAGGTGATCCCCATGGTCTCCTCAACCCCGTCCCAACATTGATTTTCCCAAAAAATCGCCCAGTTATGAGTAATTTCATATCTGAAACTGACGGAAACCCTAGTTCCCAATTACCGGCCGATTCAAAGACAATTAATGATTCAAAGCTACACGAGTCAATAGCTCTTGATGAGAGCTATTGATTCATGTGGGTTTGGACCATTTCCAAACCCCGCCGGAGTCCGGCCAAGTTCCGGCAGGTCACCGGAATTCCTCCAAACTCCTACTGGTACCCCCCCCCCCCCNTATAGGAATCACTGTTTTTGATCCATGTTGTCATATTACTGCTTTCGTCCATGTTAATCACTACTCCATATATGTTTCTTTTAATTAGCTTAAGCTCTACATGCATACTCTGATTTTGTGTTTAGGATAATTTGTCTTTGTCAAGTAATAGCTAGATCTCTTTGATAATCATGCCTTCTTAGTATAATTTAATTAATTAATATAGGTTAATTAGTATAGGTTAATCAGTTGTTTCGTTTTAGGTGTCAGATTGTTTTGGTGTTGTTATCTTCTGCCCTAAATGTGACAGTCCACATGTGATTAAATCACTTCCTTATCTGCTTAATTGTTTTAGTCATTTGGGTGGTCGATTAATCGATTAAGGTATTTATTAATTAGGTGATGAAGAGGTAATTGTACTCGACTAATTAAGTATACCTTTGAAACTAATAACTAATAGTATAATTAGAAACTAACTCTAAGAACCTAATTAACTAATTAAGCTAATTATCTAACCTAATTTCCTAAAAAGAGACTAGACTTCTAATTTCATTAAGGGTTAGTTCTTAATATAACTTACTAAGTTAGAATTAGCCAACACCTAATCAACCTCTTAAACCAGTTTAGAATCAGTAGGGATTAAGCCTCTTAATTAATCAAGTCTAACAACCTAGTTGTTTCTATCAATTAATTTAAGACAAACTAGTTAGGACCAGTTGTGCATTTGAGTTAACTAAGTTCAAAATACTTTCACCTTTAAATAATTTCAACTCCCTCAACCTAGAAGTTAACTTAGCTAACCTCTTAAGTAGTTAACTAAAAATCTGTCCAACGATAATTAGTTTAGGCTTAATTAGCTAAAAAAAATTAGTTAACCTGGGCTTGATAATTGATCAAGTTCATGATTTTAGGTAATCAAGTTAAGTTAATTTAACTAAATCAGTTTACTTAATTTGAGGAGTTGAATTGATTGGCCTACTTCATTTAATTAGTATGAAAACTATCTTTAGGCATTTAATCAATTAACTTTTAATTAGTTGACCTAACCTTGGTTAAAGAACAACTAGTAGTCACCTAAAGGACATAACTAGTGTTAGTTTACTAAAGTTAAGTAATGACCCAAGTTAGTAACCTTGATTACCCAATGGTAAATTCAGGGACTCCAAAGGGTACAATAGGTAATGTAGACTTAGGGAATCAGAATTTTAAGGGTAGAAAGGTCTTTAATAGGTAAGAATATTATAGAATAGGGGCATCTGTGTAAAAAGATAAGGTTGACAGCTGCCCTATGTACTATTATGTACTATTTACAGCTTTTTGAATTGGGAATATTCTAAAAAGATACCCCATTCCCAAATATTTATAAATAGACCCTCTCCCCTTAGTCTAAGAGGTTCCTGGACACTCTGAAAAATACTCTCCTCTAGCTGCTGAAAAATACAGCAATACTTTCTATTCAAAAACAAAAAGTTTCAAAAAGGAAAAGCATTATTAGAAAGAAAAATCTGACTTCTCTTTTGAAAACAAGTTTACAAATAAATGAACTAGTTCTCAGCTCCTTTTCCCTTAAGTTTTGGAGTTTGATTGATGAGACTCCTAAGCATCTCTATTCAAGGTTTCTGTTTATTTTGGGTTGCTGAGTACTGATTTTTCCTCTGGTTTTCTATTTGTTGTTGCTGAATTTCTCTTCTCTTGTTGATTATTGCCTACACTTTACCTTTATTTGGTCAAGTTTTATACTGTTTTTGTCACGACCCAAAACCGGTCCAGGTCGTGATGGCGCCTAACGGAGAGGCTAGGCAAGCCAACGAACAACAATAACAATGAAAGTGCAGAATAAAATAACAACATGGGGTAAGGTCGTAGAAACAAGCTGAACCACAGCTAGGCCCAATACATGTACAACCCCGATAACTACAACAAGTGTGTGCCAGGACTAGTGTCACAGTGTCAACGGGCGGCTACATAGATACAACAACTGAAATATACATATACAAAAATATACAAGCCGCAGTCTGGAACAAAAGACTGAGCAAAATGAAACTAGAAGGCTCCAGAGGTGCTGTCAGGATGACGCCAAGAAGACAGCTCACCGTATGGAGTGATACCGCGATCAGTATCTATCAGCAAGCGGACGACCAGACGGACCAGCCTCAAGACCTACACAATCAAGTGCAGAAAAAGAAAGAAAGT
>ML297467.1:7956-22167 GCA_005239495.1 Nicotiana undulata
CCAAACTTGGTTGTTTTTTTTTAAAACCAAATAAAAAAACGGGTCCCCCCCCCCCCCCTTCTCTTATTATCTTCCCCAAAATTTCCTCAACTCTCTCTCAACACCTTCCCCTCCCCTTCTTTATTTCCCTCCCACAAATCTTTTTCCCACCCCGCTCCACCCCTGCCGTCGCCTGCCTCGCTGTCGCCGACCGCCGCGCCACCAGTGGATTGCCGCCCCTCTCTCTCCTTCTCCACCTAAAAAAAATCTAGGTTTGAATTATAACCCATTTCTTTGTTATTTCTAGTTTTTGTTTCAATTATTTCAACATTGTAGTTCATTGTTTCAATTATTTGAACGTTGTATTTTATTGAGGACTAGGGTTTAGGTCTTGTTTAATTAGTTTTGTTAATTAATTTTATTAACTAATTATTTTAATTAGTGTTGAATTTAGTTTAGTTAGATTTGAATTATACTTTATATTGTCTTGATAATTTAGTTAGAATCTGGGTTTAGGATATGAATTGAACTTTTAATTTATGAATTGGACCTTTAGTTTATGAATCGGACCTTTTGGATATGAATTGAATTTTTAGTGTATGAATTGAACTTTTTGGATATGAATTGAACTTTTAGTTTATGAATTAAACTTTTAGTTTATAAATTAAAATTTTAGGATATGAATTGAACTTTTAAGATATGAACTGAACTTTTAGTTTATGAATTGAACTTTTAGTTTATAAATTGAAATTTTAGGATATGAATTGAGCTTATGTCTAAAAAATTAAAGATTAGCGACCAAAGTTGGTCGCTTATGAACCCAGATTTTAATATTAGCGACCAACTTTGGTCGATATTGATAAATATATATATATTTTTTAAAATAATATATATTTTAATTTACCGACCAACTTTGGTAGGTAATTTTTTAAATTATAATAATTAATAAAATAACGTAATTTAAATATACCGACCAACTTTGGTCGGTAAATTTATATTATTAAAATATGTTACCGACCAAAGTTGGTCGCTAAGGTAAAAAGACCAACTGTGCAGTGTAATCAAACTACCGACCAACTTTGGTCGGTAAATTTATATTATTAAAATATGTTACCGACCAAAGTTGGTCGGTAGTTTGATTACACTGCACAGTTGGTCTTTTTACCTTAGCGACCAACTTTGGTCGCTAAGGTAAAAGGACCACCAATATAGCGACCAAGCGTGTTTGGACGCGTTTTGTCGGTAATTTGACATAAGCGACCAACGTTGGTCACTATTAATGGTCGCTTTTTATCAGATTTCTAGTAGTGATAAAGTAAGTTCATCATATTACCTCGGAGGTTACAAATATTTAAGATCATGAACAACAAGTACAAAGAGAGTTAGAAGGTTCAGAAGCTAAAGTAGTTGAAGAAAATAATGTTTCGTCGAAAGTCGACAAGTTAGGAATGTTATAACTTTTTTTGGGGGGGTGGGGGGTTAGACTAGGGTGCTTAACATTATAATCAGGCTATGCTTTGGGTTATTTTAGTCGTATGTTATTCGTGTGTTATGTTTTGAAGTCAAGCGAGTTGTGGAACAAAAGTTGGCAAAGGTCATCACAAGTTACATTCATAAATGTGCTGAAAATTAGGTCAAATGTAGTTGAGCTTTCCTCCCAATATACTTGGAATTACAGGGTGATGTACCTACCAAATTGAACATCTACGAGTCTAGTTTCTAATGCATTAAGGCATTTGTTAACAAGACATCGGAGTAGATAGATATATATGCCTTTTTGCGAGACTGCGCAGACTGCTAGGTGACAAGTAGGTGTGTCACCTACTTATTTAAATGAGAGGACTACATATGCCCAAAAAGTGGCCAGTTCGGGTCGGCCAAAAAAACCTTTTAAGGGCTTATTTCCTTCATATATCATACTGATAATAGGGCATAAAAATAAGACATAAGCCCCTGCAAAAATCCTCCTAAAAATTGAACACAAAGCCTAAGTGATTTTTTCTTCTTTTCAAGTTCTAGTTGGAGGAAAACCTAGGGTTTGAAGAACCAAGATAGGAGTTGAGATATTCAACAAATAAGGTAAGTATACTTCTCTTTTTCATCCATTTTTTTCTGCTGGAAATATATGGAATGTTGGTCTATAATTGTAAGAACTTACGGGTCGGTGATGGGAAGCCGTAAGTTCGAGTTATTCAACTTATGGTGGACTGTTTTGTGGGATGTTTCGTGTTGCTGTTGGATTGCGTGTGGTTGCTACATTTTTAGAGAGTTTTGGAGGACGAAGGGTGTGTAGAAACACCACATAAATGCAGGGTGGTGTGATGGTCATCCATTGTAACATTTTCGGGTTGTTTGACACTACTACAATGGTTGTTTTGTGTATGAAGAGATTGGGGTGTGTTGGACTTTTTTGTAGTATTTTGTGGCGTGTATAATTTAGAAAAAGAATGTATATATATTATTATTATTATTATTGTGTTCTTGTGTTGTTGGTGTTATCTCGAATTTGGAGGAAGTACAGATTAAAAGAGAGATATTGCCCGTTTTAATATGAAATAAGCTCATCGTTCGTTGTGTGCTAGCTTTACCTTTCGTAACCTAATGATACTAATATTATCATTATTGTATATTAAGGTGAGAAGAGGTGAGTTCAACGTGGTTATTAGAAATATCGTGATAAGGTATGTTAAGGTTAAACTTTTCCTTCATTTTGGCATGATCCCGTAACTGCATTTGTTTGACAACGAGACATAAAGAGTGTCACACCTCCTTTTTCCGAGGGGAGATAAGGGAGTTTTTCCAATTAAAGTGACATTAATCGAAATGAGATTATTTATTTATTCAGAGTCACCACTTGGGATAATTTATGGTGTCCCAAGTCATCGGTTTGTCTTAAATCCCTAATCGAGGAAATTTTGACTATATGTTAAAGTCTGCAAAACGAGAAGACCGAGTAAGGAATTATGTTAACCCGGAAGAAGGTGTTAGGAACTACCAAGTTTCGTGGTTCTAGCACGGTCGCTTTAATCATACCTGGCTTAATTAAATTGTTTAACTACGTATTTTAGAACCTATGTGCATTTTACCGTTACCGCTCAATTAAGAAATTATCATGAAACGAGTCATGCGTAAGTGTACTCATATTTTTAGTGCGCTAAAAACTATGTCACGCGTATGTGTACATAATTAATAGCCCTTAATATTAAAATTATTTGGCCAAAGTCACGCGAACGTGTACCTTGGTTTTATTTTGAAAATTGGCGCTTAAAATCATGTCACGCGTACGTGTACATAATTTGTCACGCTTAATTATTATTAAGAAAGTTCGTCCAACGTTGCGCGAACGCATACTTTGGTCTTAATTTTGGAACCCATTAAACAAACATACTAATAATAATAATCATCATTGTTCTAATTCATGAAAATGAAACAGTAACGGATGATTCTCATATTTTGCACACATGTGTTATGAAACAGTAATTGAACAAAGATTCAGTTCTGAACACAATTTAAGAATCCAAACATTCCACAATCGAAAAAAGGTTTTTCGATTAATAAATTAGTAACAAAACCAAATCAAGAAAAAAAGGAAACAAAAATGCAAAAAAAAAAGATGCTGAGTTGCATGAAAAGAGAGAAAGAAGGATTGGAGTTTATATAAAAAATGACAAATTCTATACTTACTACTGTTTGAATACATTAAGAGAAATGGAGTAATGTCGTGAAAGAAGGAATTGGACCTTTTACACTGAAGAATTTGAAACCTTCCAGTATAGGGGAATCAAAATAGTGAGATAGATCTCCAACAGACCTTGAACAGAAAACCAATGACTTGACGCCTCGATCGACCTCCACATCGGAACCACGCACTTCCTTTTCTGGTGTGAGAGAAAGGTGGTTCGCCGGATTTCAGGCCACATCTGTCTCCTCTGTCATAGCGGTAACAGAGAAGGGTGAAGACGACGGAGAAGGGGAAGTAGTAGCCATCCGGTTTTCTGGTTAAGCTCGGCGGCGGTAGGGTGGCGATTGCTGGTGCAAGGGAGATGGGGTGAAGAAGAAGAACGGAGACGGGAAAAGGGGTTATTAGGGTGAGGGTGACAACGGCAGTCGAGTGAGAGGCGTGAGGAGATGGAGCCGCTGCTGCTGTGGAGGTGTTACCGACGACTTAGTGAAGGGAGAATGGCCAGCGACGACGGTTTGAGGTGAAGATGAAGGGATTGTCTTCTTCCTAGGGTTTTTGGGGTGTGAAAGAGGTTGTGGAAGAAGAAGAGGGGTCTTGTCTTTTATGTGTTAGGGTAAGACAAAAATATGGTCCTAGGTTTGAATTGGGCTCTAAATCTACAAAATTGGGCTAAGAAATTACTTCTAAAATACTTATAAGAAAAATATAAAATAACTCTTAGTTGATTTTAATAAAATATTATATTTAAAATAAAACTAAAAATTAAAGTTGAAGTTGAAGCTAATTTTTGATATTTTCAAAGATTATATTCAAATAAAATAGGTTAAAATTAATATATCCTTCTAAAAAGACCTAATAGGTGAATTAAATAGAGAAATATGGAAGATTTTTGTAATTTTCAATTTTGTGTTTAAAATAAAGTAAAAAAGTCAAAACTAGTTAAAATAGCTATATTAGACCTAAACTAAATATTTAAACGCTAAAATATGTAAAATCTCGGAGAGGGTAAAAAATTACATGTCTACAGCTGCCCCTCTTTGACTGGAAACGCGAAGAGTTTTCAGACAAAGAACGACGAGACAGGTTTTTTGACCCGACCCTTGTTTAGAGAGTCCAAAAACTAAAAGAAATGAGAATGTGACCGAGCCCTGGTATCTGAGCTGCCTACATATCCTTGGCTATAAATGAATCAGTCCACGTGTAATTCAGAAGTAGGAACAGTGGTGGAGTATATCAGGGTGGAGAGCCGATTGAGGTGTCGTTCCGTCGAGGTTCCGGTCCGCGGCCCTGTTATTACATCAAAATAAAAAATAAAAAAAGACTAGCTAAGTTTGTCAGCTATGAGTTACAAGATTCCTATTTATAAGTCTTCTGAAGCTTGATCTTGAGTCTTGAATGGTCTTCATGCAGACTTTAGATTTGAACCTTGACGCTTGCTAGCTACAGGTGCTAGTTCATTCTTCTTCAACTCTTCGGATAATGATGGTACATGCAAAGCTCGTGACTTAGTCATGTCTTGAGCAATCCATATCTTGTCTCCGCTTCTGCATTTTGGATGCTTTTTTTTCTTTTCTTCTTTTATTATGGATTGAGGCTACTTCTGTTAGTCATCTCTGATTGCCGACTTGCATTCTTACCGCGAGCTTCTGCTACTTCTAACCTGAGTTGAATTCTAAAATGACTTCCCTTGTTCTCCAGGTGGGTGCCTGCAATCAAAATAACAAAACAAACAAAATAAATTGCCCCAGTTTGCACTAGGAAGATTTGTGAGTTGTTAGAAAAACTGTAAACTACTTATGCGTATGATGCAATGATGAGAGTAAACCAAAGACTCGACTAGGATGTGTGTCTCCTGTGAGTAAAAGCAAGAATGTTTGACTAGCAAGTGCGTATGCTAAGAGTAAAACATGAATGACCCAAAACAGGAAGTGTGTCTCCTAGGGGGTGAAATCTTAATTTAGGAAGTGCATCTCCTAAAAGTATATCCTGAAAGACCTTTAGAAAGTGTATCTCCTAAAACAAAATATAACTTGAAAACCCGGACTAGGAAGTGCGTCTCCTACGGGTATAACCTCAGTCTTTTAAACTTATATGATCCAAACTAGGAAGTGCGTTTCCTAGGGGTAAAATCTCAATTTAGGAAGTGCGTATCCTAAAAAAATATATCTTGAAAGACCCATACTAGGAAGTGCGTCTCCTAGGGGTAAAATCTCAGTGATTCAAACTTATATAACCCAAACTAGGAAGTGCGTCTCCTAGGGGTAAAATCTCAATTTAGGAAGTGTGTCTCTTAAGAATAAACTTAAATGACCCGAAACTAGGAAATGCGTCTCTTAGGGGTGAAATCTCAATTTAGGAAATGCGTCTCCTAAAACAAAATATAACTTAAAAACCCGGACTAGGAAGTGCGTCTCCTAGGGGTGAAACTTCAATTTATCAAACTAGGAAGTGTGTCTCCTAGGAATGAACTAAATGACCCAAACTAGGAGGTGAGTCTCCTAGGGCTAAAATCTCAATTTAGGAAGTGCGTCTCCTAAAGCAAAAATATGACTTGAAAGACCTAGACTAGGAAGTACGTCTCCTAGGGGTGAAACTTCAATGACTCAAAAAAGGAAGCGTGTCTCCTAGGAATGAACTTAAATGACCCAAAACTAGGAAGTGCGTCTCCTAGGGGTGAAACTTCAATGACTCAAACTAGGAAGTGTGTCTCCTAGGGGTAAAATCTCAATTTAGGAAGTGTGTCTCCTAAAGCAAAAATATGACTTGAAAGACCCAGACTAGGTTGTGCGTCTCCTAGGGGTGAAACTTCAATGACTCAAACTAGGAAGTGTATCCCCTAATATTGAACTTAAATGACCCAAAACTAGGAAGTGCGTCTCCTAGGGGTAAAAACTCAATTTAGGAAGTGCGTCTCCTAAAACAAAATATAACCTGAAAGACCCGAACTAGGAAGTGCGTCTCCTATGGGTGAAACTTTGGTAACTCAAGCTAGAAAGTGCGTCTCCTATGGATGAACTCTCAATTTAGGAAGTACGTCTCCTAAAACAAAAATATAACTTGAATGACCCAGACTAGGAAGTGCGTCTCCTAGGAGTGAAACTTCAAAGACTCAAACTAGGAAGTGTGTCTCCTAGATGTGAGACTGAGCTTAAGGAAAACTATAAACTAAGCTTGGCTAAAGTAAAAACTGACCCTATTCTCCAGGCGGGACCTCTAAACTCGAGGAAAACTAATAATTATCCAACTTAACAAAATTGAAAACTGACCTTATTCTCCAGGCGGGACCCCCAGGACTTAAATAAAGCTAAAGATTAAAAAATTAAAAATTAAAACTGACCCTATTCTCCAGGCGGGACTCCTGAACTCAAGGAAAGCCAAAGATTCCTCTCAACAAGGTAAAATGCCTAGGAAGTGCGGTTCTTCTCAACTAGGGAAAATGCCTAGGAGGCGTGATCTTCTCAATAACCTTTGTGTAAGCTGCATTGGGGCATTACACATGAAAAATTCAAGCTTCCAAGCTTTGATATGAACATAGCCCTCATCCCTATTTCAGACAAAGAAAACTTGTGAGTTTTTAAAACATGGTGGTTAGTTTGTAGCCTTTCCATGATCAACTTGAGCTTCGTCTTGGAAGACCGTACTTGTTAACGGTCGACTGCTTTTCCGGACAACCCTTATCACAAGAAATATTCCTGATTCGTTCAAGTCCAATACCTTATGCCCGATGCATTGCATTCGTGTTCTAACATTCACCAAATCTTTGCATTTTACATTAATCCCAAAGAACATCTATTATCTCCAAATTCTCATGTGTCTTATGCCAATTTGATGTGCTTGCCAGACTCGGCTTTGTGTGATTAAAATGCTGGTAGCAGATTTTGAAGTCATTTCTCACTTATTTCGACAAAAATAGACTCAAAAGGGACTCAAACAAAACGAGAGGAACAAAATAAGGAGAAAAACGAGAATAAATGGTATAATTTTTTTTTACCCAGGAAAAGAATAAAGTAGAAATAATCTTGTTTGAAGGCCAGCTCCACTGATCATGACATGCATTTTGGATTAAGCGGCCTGATCTGTCAAGAAAGTCTAATGTTCAACTCTTGTTATACCTCTAAGCCGTGAAACTGGGCTTCAATGCTTCGATTATCCTATCTGATTAAAGATCCATATTCGACTTGTAGTGCCGGAAGGGTTTTCACCATCAATACTCTCTCATTTTGCTCTCTCTCAACTCACTGTCGTCTTATGGTGCCCGTGAGGGTATTCACCAATAAGACTCTCTCATTTTATCGATTTCTCTCTTTATGTTGAGAACAAGGTATTGCCCATGATGCAGGAAGGTCATGTCTTTACCACACACTAGACTTGGCATCCTCAAAGATTGGTCATAAGGTCTTTCTTTGGATCGTAATGTAGGCTTTTGGAAAAGGTTAGAAAGAAAGGGTGGCATGAAGGCTCAAAATAATTTAAGATGGAAGGGTTCAAAATTACAACTTTTGGAATCAGATCTTTTGGCAAAATTAAAACTCCTGCCCCAGTTTCTTGGAGTCTGGGGAATTTTATTTTTATTTTTATTTTTTCTTGGATTTTTGCTTTGATGGGACCGAACCTCAGAGTAAGGCTGCCTGCGTATCCTTAAAAGGAATTGGGTCGAACGTAGTTCAAACAAATAATTCGTTTTGTTTTTCCCGTTTTTTTTTCTTTTTTTTTTCTCTTTTTCTGTTTTCTCTTCTTCTTTTCTTCTATTTCTTTTTTTAATTTCTAACTCTATTTTCGATTCCAAATAGGGTATGAAAGAAAAAAAATTAAGGCTAAAAAAGGGTAGCAAAAGATAAAAGCGTTGGGGTAGCAGAAAAAAATGCCTCCGTCATACCAAGATTTAAGAGTTTCAAGTACAAAAAATACAATTGAAAATGAGCCGAAGAACCATGCACAATGTTTCTTGATGACATCAATACAAACACAAAGTTCCAATGGACAATAACTTTATCCCAATGAATGACCCTCGCCAATTCGAAACAAACTTGACTCAACCTTATCTTGGTGTGGAGGGGTGCATTTCAACACTAGTCGATCTACCTTAAACTGCTTGAGAGACATTTTCTTGTTGTATGCTCTTATCAACCTCTTGATTTCCTAGACTAACTGTATCAGTTTCACTCAATTCAAGCTTCAGATTATCTTAGAATGCGTGAATCATTACTTGTTTCCTCAAATACATATTTTTATCATATTCAATATTGTGTTTCACCATTCCATGATTAGGCAAGCTTTCAAGATCTGGATACAAATTTCGTATGCATGTCATGTCACTCAAACTGGCGTGAAGAGAACTAAGCACAAAATTACACAAAAGGACAAATTGTATATCATTGAGTAAAGGATGGAAGGGTTTAACGTCAAGACAAACAAACTAAAAATCCGAGTTACAACCCTAAAATAACCCGTATGAGGAAAAATAGCAACAAAACAGACATGCAAGACTCACACAAATAGAAAAAAGGGATAGAAGGGTTTAACTCAATAAAACAAATAAAATCTGGACCACAACCCCGAAATAACCCAGATAATAGAAAAAGCATCAAAACAAGCTACCAAGATTCCTTCCTAGTGAGGAGGGGATGACTTTTCAACTGCTAAGATTGATATTTAGCCACAAATTTGCTAATCAGAATCACCAGGGCCCTCTCCAATTTCAACATCATTAACTTTAGTCAGCAAGTTCCTAAGAGGATTATCATACTCATTGCGACCAGGCATCATCCCCACAAAGTGTGCATCATTATGTGCAGGTAAAGGATTATGTGCGATATTCTGGGTGTCACTATCCTGGATCACAATTATCCCTTCTTGAATCATTCTTTCTATTTCCCTTTTCAAAGCACGACAATCTTCAATTCTATTCCCTTGGACGTTAGAGTGGTACATGCACCGTATAGCAGGATCAAAACCTTTTGCATATGGGTCCGGAGTATAGCCGAGGAGCGGCTCAATCAAACCACAATGTTTTAACTTTTCAAACAGGCTTGTGTAGGATTCTTCGATTGGTGTGAAATTATTTCTTTGCCTTTGTTACCCTCCATGCCTCTGTTTTCTGGGGTTGTTGGATGCTCGAAAATGTTGTGAAGGCAAGAGTGTGTTATGCGGTATTGGCGCTCGCAATAAGGAGTGACCCCATGGTTGGACAGATGACCGAACGTTGTTCGGAGGAAAATACTGAGGTGTATTATGTGGAGCTTGGGGATAGGTTTGGGTTTGGAGTCGGGGTCGTGGCAGAGTATATTGGTGAGGAGAACCCCCCCGGGCCATGTCGTGATCCTGAGACAAACATGGCAACATCATCATGTTCCTTCTGACCCATCAAGCTTCCTGTGTCGTTCTGAATTGCTTGTGTTGTGGCTTTTAAAGCAGAATAGCTCATGATCTTTCTCGACTTCAGCCCATCTTCTATAATTTCTCCCATTTTTACCACATCATTAAAAGTCTTACCCACATCCGAGATCAAATGTCCAAAGTAAGTAGGCTCTCGAGCTTGAAGAAAATACTCAACCATCTCGGCTTCTTCCATCGGAGGATTGACTCGGGCAGCTTGCTCTCTCCATCTAAGCCTCTATTCCCTAAAGCTTTCATTAGGATTCTTTTCCATCTTGGTGAGGGACATGCGATCCGAGACAACTTCCATGTTGTACTGAAAGTGCCGGGCGAAGGCTTGAGCCATATCGTCCCATGTGTATGCTAGCGTCTTGGCGGGTGTACCACTCCAGAGCTGCCCCACTCAGACTCAGACTGAAATACGCCATCAATAATTTGTCCTTTCCACCGGCTCCTCTCATCTTACTGTAGTAGCCTCTCAAATGGGCCACGAGATCTCCATGTCCGTCATACAAATCAAACTTTGGCATCTTAAACCCAACAGGCAGTTGGACGTCAGGAAACAAGCATAAATCTTATTAAGACACGCTCATCTGGTTCCCTATCCCTTGCATGTGTCTTAAAGACTGCTCTAAGATTTTCACCTTTCTGGATATCTCATCTTGCTCCACTGTCTTAGCAGACTTTTCAGTTTCAACGGGAGGCTCAAAATGAGGAGCGTTAGAGTATGGATCCGAGACCTTAAAAGTTAGTTCTGGAGCACAGTGTTGGGAATTGGGGACTGAACACAGTCTCGCTAGAGGATCGAGAGAGAGTAGCTGGTGGAGGAGCTACAAAAACATGAGTGGTAAAAGGAGCGGGATATGAGGTGGTTTTGGCGGGTAGAGTGTGAAAAGGTTGTGGGGAGATATCAGTAGCAGTGGTAATCTGGATTTGTAACTGTGGCGGAATGGTGACGAGACTTTCAGTGTAGTTAGTGGGAAATAACGGTGGAGGACGCCTACTAATCCAGGCTCGGTACATTTCGGCCATCTGTCCTTTCAACCTCAAGACCTATTCTTTCAACTCAGATTCTGATTCAACAATCTCCTTAGACGGATCAACAACACCCGTGTCCAAGTCTTTGCTAGCCATGACTACCTTGCTCTTTGACTCTTGTGATGTACGAATGACTCGTTAGAATGCCACAAACTAACCACCTTCTGTTATGATAACAATGAAAGTACCAAAGAGGAGCAAAACAAAGACAACATGTTAACGTTAAGGCATTATCAGATAGAACTATCACATTGCGTGCAATGCACCTAGCAACAATTAACGGTTCTAGAAATGACTTCGAGGGTCACACGGTCATTTGGAATCATCCCAATTTTGTTCATTTCAATCTTCTTTTTTCTTTCTTTTCTATCACTTCTTGGATTGCTCATTGTCCTTTCTCTCTTTCTTTCTAGTTGTCACTATTTACTTTCTCTCACCCCTCACGTCCCACAACTTCTTTCTCTTTTTTTGTTACCTTTTCTTTTTCTTTTAATTTTAAAAATGATTCAATCGAACCCTATGTAGGTTGCCTACGTATCATGTTCAACATGAATCAGACCAAGCGTAGTTCTGGAAAAGTAATGAACAAAATAAACTAAAAACAAAATCTTTTTGGATTTTCCATTTATAAATTTTCCCTTATTTTTTTCCCGTAGATACAAAATAGGAAGTACGGTAACAAAAAAAATTCAACAAACCTAACTTGACTATGACAGACTCTGACACCATCTAAAAGACTCAATACTATTGGACATGACTAGAAAGTAAAAGACAACATAAAAAAAAAGACTCAAAAACATTACAAAAATAATAATAATCTCCTTAAGCAGCCCTTGAATGCAGCGGTCCTGACTGGATAGTCCTAGGCGTCTGTCATGCTCAAGTTCCGATAAGTAGATCCACACCTGTATGAGAAAACTAAGACCAAATAGAGTTAAAGACTTAGAACACTATGTGAGACAATAATACTTCCTATTGGACACATGCAAGACATGATCGATGCTATTTTTGCAAAATGGCCTACGTGGCCAAAAGGTGGCTAGAAGTGCAAACTCAACGAAGGTGGCCTCTAAGACATAGAAAAATTACTTTGCAGAAAATGGCAAATGTAGCCGAAAAATGACTAAACGTGCAAATTAAACAGGAATGGACCTCAAACTGAGAGGATACCTTGTTGTGGACTTAAGACTCTAAGACATGAGTCACTAAACCACTTTTGCGAAAATGACATCATTTTGCAACAATGGACGATGTGGCCAAAAGTGGCTAGACATGCAAAATTAGGCTACGACCCTCGAAGCCAAGAACTTAAGACTCGCTAAGAAGACCGGACCCTATGTGGGCTGCCTACGTATCCCATCCCGAAAGACGAGAACCAGGTATGCGTAGTTCGGGAAGATTGGATACGAGTGAGATTTAAATAAAACAGCTGATTTGGAGAAAACATACTTTTGTTTTTCTTTTTCCTTTTCTGAAAAATGATGGGAAAGTGCAAAATCGTTTTGGATTTTTTATTTTCATTTTTTTTTCTTGAAAATAAATAAATAAATTTGTGAAAGAAAATTATAATTGGGCATTACTTGCTTCATTTTCACATTTAACCCTCTTTTCTTTCTCATTTACCCTAAACCATCATTGGTCTGTCAAATGACCCTTTTACCCTTGAAGAATGCAATACGTAACACATAAAATGCATCAAGATGGTCTTTTATTTTTGGGGTGCACCTGTCCTAGACGGACCCAACCCATGTGTTGAGTCCCCAAAGTCAAATGCACGTGATACAAACAATTATTTTCTATTGGGGATCCAACATGAGGCTTTGTTATTCTAGGTTTAAACCTGGGTTGTGTTCTAGACCCGGTTTACCCGAGCAGACGACTCGAGCCGAGGTGGGAGCGACGTACCGAGAGCACGAAAGTCTACCCGGCCTAGTGGTTGATCCATCCTCGTTCTTATTTGGTACGACCTCTAATAGAAAAGCGGGCCACCCGAACGTGTGCACCATTTTTTTAGAAGACTCAGAAGGGAGGCGTAAGAAGGCAATTTAAATACAATTCAAATAATATTAAAGCGGTAAAATGAATGGCAATTATCATATTAGGCCCACAAGCATAGTAATATCAACAATTAATAAAGCCAAGTGTAGATCATATTAGCAAGCTCGAATTCTGAACCCCGAACCAGATGTTCTGGGTTCGTGTTCCCATCAGAGTCGTTAGAGCTGTCACACCTCTTTTTTTCCAATGGGAGATAAGGGAGTTTTTCCAATTAAAATGACATTAATCGAAATGGGATTACTTATTTATTCAGAGTCGCCACTTGGGATAATTTATGGTGTCGCAAGTCACCGGTTTGTTTTAAATCCCAAATCGAGGAGATTTTGACTCTGTGTTAAAGTCTGCGAAACCAGAAGACCGGGTAAGGAATTTTGTTAACCCGAGAGAAGGTGTTAGGCACTCCCAAGTCCCATGGTTCTAGTACGATCGCTTTAATCATACGTGGCTTAATTAAATTGCTTAACTACGTATTTCAGAACATATGTGCATTTTATCTTTACCGCCCAGTTAAGAAATTATCTTGAAACGAGTCACGCGTAAGTGTACTCATATTTCTAGTGCGCTAAAAACCATGTCACGCGTACGTGTACATAATTAATATCCCTTAATATTAAAATTATTTGGCCAAAGTCACGCGAACGTGTACCTTGATTTTATTTTGAAAATCGGTGCTTAAAATAATGTCACGCGTACGTGTACATAATTAATATCCCTTAATATTAAAATTATTTGGCCAAAGTCACGCGAACGTGTACCTTGATTTTATTTTGAAAATCGGTGCTTAAAATAATGTCACGCGTACATGTACACAATTTGTCACGCTTAATTTTTTAAGAAAAGTTTGGCACAAGTCGCGCGAACGCGTACCATGGTTTTATTTTTAATCGGCGCTTAAATCATGTCACGCGTACGTGTACACAATTTGTCACACTTAATTATTATTAAGAAAGTTCGACCAACGTTGCGCGAACGCATACTTTGGTCTTAATTTTGGAACCCATTAAACAAACAAACTACTACTACTACTACTACTACTACTACTACTACTACTACTACTACTACTACTACTACTAATACTA
>ML297467.1:22200-40991 GCA_005239495.1 Nicotiana undulata
TAATAATAATAATAATAATAATAATAATAATAATAATAATAATAATAATAATAATAATAATAATAATAATAATAATAATAATCATTGTTAATTCATGAAAATGAAGCAGTAATGGATGATCCTCATATTTGCACACATGTGTTATGAAACAGTAAGAATCCAAACATTCCAAAATCGAAAAAAGGTTTCTTGGTTAATAAATTAGTAACAAAACCAAATCAAGAAAAAAAGGGAACAAAAATGCAAAAAAAGATGTTGAGTAACGTGAAGAGAGAGAAAGAAGGATTGGAATTTATATTAAAAAATGACAAATTCTATACTTACTATTGTTTGAATACATTAAGAGAAATGGAGTAATGCCGTGAAAGAAGGAATTGGAACTTTTACACCGAAGAATCTGAAACCTTCCAGTACAGGGGAATCAAAATAGTGAGATAGATCTCCAACAGACCTTGAACGGAAAACCAACGACTTGACACGTCGACCGACCTCCACATCGGAACCTCGCGCTTCGTTTTGTGGTGTGAGAGAAAGGTGGTTCGCCGGATGTCAAGCCAGATCTGTATCCTCCGTCGCAGCGGTAATATAGAAGGTTGAAGACAATGGAGAAGGGGAAGTAGTAGCCGTCCAGTTTTCTGGTTAAGCTCGGCGGCGGTAGGGTTGCGACTGCTGGTGCAAGGGAGATGGGGTGAAGAAGAGGAACGGTGACGGGAAAAAGGGTTATTAGGGTGAGGGTGACAACGGCAGTCGAGTGAGAGGCCTGAGGAGATGGAGCTGTTGCTGCTGTGGAGGTGTTACCGATGGTTTGGTGAAGGGAGTATGGCCAGCGACGTCGGTTTGAGGTGAAGATGAAGGGGTTGTCTTCTTCCTAGGGTTTTGGGGGTGTGAAAGAGGTTGTGATAGAAGAAAAGGGGTCTTGCATTTTATGTGTTAGGGTAAGATAAAAATATGGACCTAGGTTTGAATTGGGCTCTAAATCTACAAAATTGGGCTAAGAAGTTACTTCTAAAATACTTATAAGAAAAATATAAAATAACTCTTAATTGATTTTAATAAACTATTATATTTAAAATAAAACTAAAAATTAATTCAAAGATTATATTAAAATAAAATAGGTTCAAAGTAATATATCCTTCTAAAAATACCTAATACGTGAATTAAATAGAGAAATATGGAACCATTTTTGTAATTTTTAATTTTGTTTTTAAAATAAAGTAAAAGAGTCAAAACTAGTTAAAATAGCGATATTAGACCTAAACTTAATATTTAAACGCTAAAATGTGTAAAATTTCGTGGAGGGTCAAAAATTATATGTCTACAAAGAGAATTTCATAATCCTGAATTTATATACATTACCCTAGTCTCATCAATTATCATTATTGGGCAGTATTACAGTATTTTCACCATCATCGAGCTATAATCAGTGGGCGGGCCCCTATTGGGCAACCTCAGATCAAATGGTAAGTTATATACTAAGCCTACTGTGGCCAAGCGCCTATGAGAGATATCAAAATGGACGAGATACAGAGCCTAGTATGGCCGAGCACCTATGAGCGAGCCTACTATGGTAGAGCAGTTATACGTATTGAGCCTTATAGAGCCGAACATCTATTTTACTTACTAAATTGAGAGAGCTGAGTCAGTATCAGCAGGTAAGCATATCTTTATATTATCACTGACTCCCAGTTACTTTCAGTTATTATACTATCAGTTCAGTTTCAGATTTCAATTATTTAGTTGTCTTACATACTCGATACATTATTTCGTGTTGACGTCCATTTTGCCGGGGAGCTGCATTTCATGTCTACAAGTCTTGAGAGACAGCTGGATAGACCTTCCAAGTAGACAGATTCAAACATTAGCTTGGTTGGTAAGCTCCACTTCCTTGGAGTTACCAGGTCCATACCTTGGAGTCTATTTTATATATACAAGTTTGATGGGTAGGTCGAGGCCCTGTCCCGACCATGATACAATTCAGTTATCTCTAGAGGCTTGTAGGCGAGTCCTATTTATTGTCACGACCCAAATTCCTACTCAGGTCGTGATGGAGCCCAACACCGAAGTCAGGCAAGCCAACACTAGTTACTAACGAAATTACTTAAACAAATGAGATGTTCAAATACTTATCCAGTTTTAATTTAAGCAGTCCTTAAATGAAAGTGAGGAAGTGAGGCAAAGTAATTTAAAGTAACTCAAAAATCGTTTGCTAGCATAAAACAGAGTAGTATAACACTAGTGAATCAACTACGTGTGCCAAGACCTAGTGTCACAAGTCAACATGCGACTAGTGGAATATACAAATAGACAAAATGAATGTACGACTGTCTAAAAGGGGGTAGACAGAAATATCCCAAAAGTAATAGAAACTCCACAGTGCTGCTGCAGAACGCCAGGAAGAGCAGCTCACCGTGTAGTCAAATCCCGATAGTACTCTCAGCGACGAACACCCGAATGGTGACCAGGTGCAACAACCTCAGAACCTGTACAGTTAAGTACAGAAGTGTAGCATGAGTACATATAACCAAATATGTACCCAGTGAGTATCCCGTCTAAACTCGAAGAAGTAGTGATGAGAGGTAGACGTGTTACTCACTAGGGTCGTTATCAATAATATGATTTAATGAATCTAGACATGAATAACATTTATGGATAGCAAGTAGACATGCAACATCAGTACATAAAGATAACGATCAACCTGCAAGGGCCAAGTAACAATATTTAATAAAAATCACAAGTTTCTTTCCCACAGAACCATTGAATTGGTAAGAATAATAATAAGACTCTCAATCAAGCACATAGCATAGAATATGCCGAAGCGTACGGCCGGAGCGACGCAGAAATTTAAATGTGCACTGCCGAGGGTCGAGCGACACGAACCATAGATGCATCTATTACCCCGCTCGCAAATCGATCATGCGACGCGGTTGACATAAATGTAAGGCTACCCCTCTCACGAATTATACATGCGACACGAGTGCTCGTAGACTACACAGATCAGGAAATTCAGGAATTTATCATGGATTATTCTTAAATTCAGGGATTTAAGCACTTACACTTACACATAGCTTCCGAAATTCTCATGTCAATTTCAAGGATAATAAGCAACCAGGAACACACGTAAGGATGCAGGTAAGGCACATAGAGGCATGCTTGTGAAATCCTAAATTCTACCCGACACAACAAAGTAGTAGCTACGCACGGACTCTCGTCACTTTGCGCGTACGTAGCCCCCGCAAATAAGGACAAATTCAATCGTTTACATTTACCTATGGGGACAATTCCCTCTTACAACGTTGGAAAGGAGACTCACCTCGCGTAGAATCTACTTCCCGGCCAAGAACGCGCCCGAAACTCCAAACTTTACACCCGAGGACTCGAAACTAGTCAAATGATATATAAATATGTCAATGCATGCTCAAGGTATGGAAATTCTCCTACTTATTTAGTAAATTCACTATTCTTGAAGAAATCCCAAAATACACCCCCGGGCCCACATGCTCGGATTCCGGAAATTTTCGAAGATAACACTCACCCATAGCCTAGGGATCATTAATATGTAATTTTTATATGTTCATGGTAGAAAAGTGGTGAAATTCCCTAAAGTTCATCAACACTAGGTTTTCACTCTATCCCCTATGATTTCCACTATTTAGATGTAATCTACCTAAGTTTTGGTGAAAAAATCTAACATTTAAATGGAATTTACTTACCTCTTAGTAGCTAGGTTGTGGAGAGTTCTTCCCAAGCTCTCAAGTCTTCAATGGAGGTGTAAAATGGAAAAAAATGAAGGAAATCATGTGTTTAAATGAAAGTGCACTTCCTGGTCTACAGGGGTTTCGCACCTGCGGCTCGAGGACCGCACATGCGGTCTCGCGCCTGCGAGCTGGGGCTCGCACCTGCGGAGTTGGACGGGGAGGACTGGGCCCGCACCTGCGGTTCCGCTCTTGCGGAATTCCCGCACCTGCGAGGCTGGGACTGCATGAGCGGTCCCGCACCTACGGCTGGGCAACCGCACCTGTGGTCACACCAGATCAGGTGCACCAGCTGCATTTTCAGCTGGTTTTTGGCCTCGTGTGGTGTCCGGGAGGCACCTGGGCCCACCCGAGCCCCCATCCAATTATACCAACAAGTCCTAAATCATAATACGGACTTGCTCGAGCCTTCGGAACACCCGAAACAACGCTAAATCTCAAAATCACCCCTCAAAACCCCTAGGATCAAACTTAAGAATTTCTAAGTTCTTGAATTCAGTTTCAATGCGCCGAACCGACCTATACTACTCGGAATGACACCAAATTTTGCAGGCAAGTCATGAATGACATAACGGAAATATTCTCGGTCTCGGAATTCCGTTCGTACCTCGATAACATAAAATCACGTTCCAAACCAAATTTCAAACTTAAGGAAACTCTATTTCGCTATTTGGCTCGAAACGCTCCCGGGTCATCCAAAGCACATTTCGGACATACGTACAAGTCCGAAATCATCATACGAAGCTACTGGAATCGTCGAAACTCGATTCTGATGTCGTTTACTCAAAATATTGACCGAAGTCAAACTTGGCTTTAAAAGCCAACCTTAAGGAACCAAGTGTTCCTTTACTATTCCAAACACTTCCAAATCCCGAACCACCCGTCCCCGCAAGTCACAAATCACGATAAGCCGCTACAGAAAGTATCATTTGGGGGATCAGGGTCCGAATACGCAAAACGACCGGTCGGGTCGTTACATGTATTTTGTATATCACTATTGTTGCCTTTCCAACGATGTGGATGTGTTCAGATTGGTATTGGGGGTTGGAGACATTCATGGCGGCCTCCTTGGCTTGCACAATAATATATATCGGCTTTTGGGTATGTTTACCCCTTAGATAAAAGAGACGTTATTTTTAGATGATTCAGAATATCACCTCATCAGCCTAAGTTGAGGGTTACTCCTCCAGAGTTCACAGTTAAAGAGTGGTACGCTCGGGACGAGTATCGCACCGGGTGCCGGCCACGCCTCTTCAGGTTTGGGGCGTGACATGTGTAACCTAGTAATTAATAAAGTTGGTTGATAACTATAAAAATAAAATTAGCTAATATCGTTACTAGTAAGAAGTAATAAATATCTTATAAATATTAGTTGATGTGCTCGCAAACTTAAATAAAGACGAGATTAAAGAAAAGAAGGTAAATGTAATAAGGTGAAAAATAAGGTGAAAGTGGTGAGAGAAGGTGCGAAGGAAGGTGGAACTTGGAAGGAAGAGCGAAGCAGCTAGCATTAGACATGTCAAATGGGTTGGGTCGACTTACGAACCTGCCCATATAACCCATTAAAATTGACCATTTAACCGGTCCGTGACCCATAGAACCCTAATCAGACCAACCCATTAATTTAAGGGGCTTGGGCCGGGCTACAATATTTTGACCCATTAAACCGGACCGGACCGGTAATTGACCCACGGGTCAACCAGACCGGACCACCCTTATGAACGTGGTAGTAGAGCGGGTAATTGAAATTGACTAATTGGACGTAGACCAGCTCAGTAAGATTAATTTTATTAAAATATTACATATATTTAAATAAAAAAAAAAACTAAATCCATTCAACCCCATAGTATAGCGGGTAATTGAAAGTATGATTTTTCTTTCTTTTATTTTAATTGCCTTCAAGAATATGTAGTAATTTCAAGTTCGTATATATGTATAAAAGTTTAAATTTTTTATCATTTATTAATTTTTAACTTTTTTTAATTAAGTTAGATTCAGCCCATGAGGGTCCGGATTAAGGGGTCACGAATTACGAGTCCGGATCGGATCAACATGTTTTGATTAATAGGTCTAATCCGGATCGACTCCTATAAGAAAATAAACCGAACCGGCCCAATTAAAAACCCACGGGCCAACATCCAACGGGTTCGAATCCGGGCCTGGGTCGGATCGACCCGTTTAACGAGTCTAGCTAGCACTCAGCAGTGGAAAATGGCATAGAGCCGTATCAGAGAAAAGCGACATCTTTTATTTGTGTGTCGTGAGAGTGTGACAATGGGGCCCAAACGAGATGGGTACTTGGTACGGTTTTTGGGTTTTGTGGCCTTTCTTTCTTTCTTTTGGATTTGGACTCCTCTCTCTCTCTTCCTCTGCCCAATGCTTATCACGTTACTTCCGCCTCCCCTGCTATGCCCTAAATTTCATAATGATAATATCTCAGCAAATAACTCTTTCTTTCTTTAATACTTTCTTTGTTCACTTTTAGTTGAAGTATGCATATTAATTTATATTCTGTTATATTAGCAGTATTTATTACTCATTTCAAATTATTTTCTGAAATTCAATAAAATATGCATCAATTAATATGAGTATCATAATAAATTATGCATTTTATTCATTATTTTTTAATGAGCGTGAAAAATTAAAACGTGCCAAATAAAAGTGAATGGAGGGAATAGTAGATCTTATGCGGCAGAATTAGTCAGAATTTTAACAGGATTTGAATATCGAATCTTTAATGGAAATGAAAATCAAAAGATATATGATCGATATCTTACCATCGCCAAGTTATGAGAATACAAAAAGGTAGCCCGATACACAAGTCATCTCGCGTTTAAGTATAGATCGAAAAAGATTGTACCCTAAAAAGTATGATATTACTTAATTGTTGCTCCAACACTCCTAGTTATATAATTACGTTGTAAGAATATAGTTTTTATACGATTACGTTACAGATGAGATATGCTGAAAATACCTTTTGTGGTTATTACACACATACATGTTGCTCTATACAGTTTATTAGAAGTATCATTTCAATAAAGCCTGTTCAAGATTGTAATCGGATGAGTATTTCCCAGTCGAAATCCATATGCATTAAATGTTTATTAGAAAGCCATATTTAATGTGAGAAAATGGTTTCTTATGGTCATTTACGATTTGAATAAAAGCAATGATAATTTCAAATTTCTTGTAAAATAATATAAAACTAAAAACTAATTTATAAGGAGCTACAAAATAAATTGACCCGGAGATTCTTTTGAACCCTTCATAAAAAAATTATATTGTGCAAATAAGTAGAGATAATCTTTATATATAAATATAAAATTTTAAATTAAGTTAACATAAGACAAACATTTAGTATAGCGACAAAGTAAGTTAAAATTTATGGCGGTTCTTTCATATTTTAAATTTCCTAACTCCGCAACTCGCTATTAGAGTGTTACGTAATACTTATATTGTGGCATAATTGAGGAAGAATTGGGTTTGCCATTCATTATATATAGTATTTTTCTCAAAGATCAATTAAAAATTAACAAAAAAGATATTTGTAGGAGTATTTTCTCCGATTTGTATTATTATAGGCGAGCATAAGAGACTATAACTTCCTAAATTCTTTGCGCTTAATGGTAGGGCTGTGCATAATTTGGCAAATACTGAATTACCGTACAGAAACCGAAAATTTTGATATTCGGTATTATATTTGGTTTAGGTTTAAAAAAAAAAGGTTTTAGGTATAGTATTTGGTATTTTAAAATGAAGTACTGCTACTGTACCGAAATATATATTATATTAAAATATACACATTTTATTAATTAGAACATAAATATGAGAAATTTAAAATTTTACTTTCCTTTATTCTCTAAGTTCATCAATTAACTCTAAGCAAGTTGCAAGATATTTTTTTAAGTATTCTCTCTATAGGTTGGTATATGCTGGTTTTGGACAAAACTTTTATCAACAAACGTTTTTAGCGTCTGTGACTTTATGCACTAGAAGTATTCAAATCGAATAAATTGAAGTTATCAAATCGAATAAATCAAAATCGAAAGGATAAAAACCGAACCATACCGAATTTATTAAGGTACGATATTAATATAATATTTTATAAAATTGAATACCGTAATTATCGAACTGAAATCTTTAAATACTGTAATGTACCAACTGCCGAACAGTCATGATTAATGGTGTAAAGTCCTAGATTGCCGAAGGAATATAACGTAAAAAGATATTGAACATTATTGGAGTAGTTTTGTAATTTGTGTAATTATCAGGGACAAATGTGATGTGAGAGACGTGAGGAAAGAAGAAGGAAATTAAAAAAGTAAAATAGTACAGTGCTTAAAGAAAAAAGAAAGTAAAAATAGTACACACACTGCTTAAAGAAAAGAAAAAAGAAAAATAGGAAAATAGAAAACCCAAAACCACCGCATCAGTACATGTACAGCTGAGCACACCCACTACTCCCTCCCTATACAACACGCTTCCTTTCACATTCACATTCCTCTCTAATCTTATCATTCATCCGAACCTTTCGCTCCCTTCCCCCCCTACCCCCACCCCCCCAACTCCCTAACCACCTTCCTTTGTCCTTTCTTCACCGTCTGTCACCGCCGTCCGCTTCTTCCCGCCGTTTCCTGGCCACCGGAAATAAGCTATTTCTTCTTTGTTGAGCTAAATTATCTGAATTCCCGTTCTGGATGCTTCAAATTCACGAGTCCTTTCCTTAGTCAACGCTGAAATTAGGTGTGGGTATGTGGCTTGCTGTTAATTTGTATCATGGTTGTCGACTCTTTGTACTCGACTTTTGGGGTCGTACCGAAGCTGATTAGTGATTAGTTCTCTTAGTTCTTTTTTATTTCTTCTCAATTTTGACTTTTGATCTGTAATTCAAACTTGTCCGATCATCAATCACCTAAATCTCCGGATTTAGATCTTCAAACGCGCGCGTGCACACACAAAAAAAGGAGCTTAGATGGAAGCGAGTTTGGGAGAGCGTTATTACCATGTGGGAGGAACGGATCTGCGAGGATTAGGGAAGAGGAGCTTAGAGTGGGATGTAACTGATTGGAAATGGGACGGAGATCTTTTTATTGCGACTCCTCTTCGTCAAAACCCTTCTAATAATTACCAAAGCAGGCAGTTTTTTCCAGTAGAAAGTGGGAATCTGGCGGCTTCATCCAACAGTTCATCCTCCTGTTCAGATGAAACAAATCACGGGATAGAACAACAGAGGAGGGAACTGGAGAAAAGGAGAAGGGTGATTGTCGTTGATGAAAATGATTCCGGTGGGACCCTTTCGTTGAAGCTTGGTGGACAAGCTGAGGCTGTAGCTGAAAAAAAGACAAAATTGGCTGCTGCACCTGCACCTGTACCTGCACCTGCACCTGTTACTGGTACTACAAGAGCTGTATGTCAGGTTGATGATTGTGGAACCGATCTAAGTAAGGCTAAAGACTACCACAGGCGGCATAAAGTTTGTGAGATGCACTCCAAAGCTAGTAGAGCTCTCGTTGGGAATGTTATGCAGCGTTTCTGCCAGCAGTGCAGCAGGTATTTCTTTTTTACTTTATATAAATGACTAATACAACTGATCTGTATAATTTGGGATTGAGTTGTAGTTGAATGATTAATTGATTGATGGCTAGTCTTGTGAATCCTTTAAAAAATTCTATCTTTTTCTGCTTTTGGTTGTTTGTGTTTGGACTATTGATTTCTGAATAGGTCTGTGTTTATTATTCCAAAGATTCTGCTTTGATAAAACACCAGTTTCATCCTAGCCCTGCATAATAAAAGAATGAAATGGGTGCGAATAGAGTGGAAATGATGTGAATGACTATATAACTGACATAGAACTAGAATAATCTGTGAATTTTGAGGAGTAGTTGATTGATTGATTAATTGATTGATGGCAAGTCCTGTGAATCCCTTTAAAAAGAATTTAATCTTTTTCTGTGTTTGGTTGCTTCATCTTGGGCTATTGCTTTTTCAATAATTCCGTGCTTATATTCCAAAGGTTCTGCTTTTGATACACAGGTTTCATGCACTTCAAGAGTTTGATGAAGGAAAACGAAGTTGTCGTCGACGCCTAGCTGGGCATAATAAAAGGAGGAGAAAGACACAGTCAGAATCTGTAGCGAACAACAATTCATCGAATGATGGACAGGCTAGTGGTTATTCCTTGATGAGCCTGCTAAAGATGCTCTCCAGTATGCATTGTGAGTAATTCCTAGTTTTCCTTCTGCTATGTTCCGACTTTGCAAATAGTTTTACATTATTTTTTTGGTTCCGAGAATTTTGCCTCTTGTGCTATAGTGAGGATTCATTAGACGACCCCAACTTGTTTGGGACTGAATAGTGGAAGTAGTAGTCGTAGTAGTTGTTGTTGTTGTGCTTTAGAATTAACTGCAAGGTGATGATTTTCATGTATTGCAGCCAACGGAACTAACCACACTGAAGATCAGGACCTTTTGGCTCATCTACTAAGAGGCATTGCCGGCCAGGGTTCGTTGAATGGGGATAAAAGCTTATCTGGACTTCTGCAAGAATCTTCAAACATGCTGAACAATAGGTCAATCCTTCGAAATCCAGAATTAGCTTCCTTGATCTCAAATGGTTCACAAGTACCTCCTAGAGCCAAAGAACATCAGTTCACTAATTCGACAGCTGAGATGCCTCAGAAAAGGTTAGATGCACATGACATCAGGCTTGAAGATGCACGGACGGCTTCTTCTCAAAGCCCAGGCATTTTGTTTCCCCCAAGTCAAAGTAATTCTCAAGCTTATGCACCAGGCAGGGGAAGTACCACTGGCAGGAGCAAGTTGATTGACTTCGATTTGAATGATGTTTATGTTGATTCGGATGACAATGTGGAAGATATAGATAGATCTCCTGTGCAGTGTCCATCTTGGTTACAGCAGGACTCTCACCAGTCAAGTCCACCTCAAACAAGTGGTAATTCAGATTCTGCTTCTGCACAGTCACCTTCCAGTTCCAGTGGTGACACTCAGGTACTCCTATAATCATCTATGATTTAACAGTTTTGCTTGTGCCGCAAAGTTCATTTTGTTGGTTTCGTCTTTTTTCGTTCTTTACTTTCTACTTTATAATCTTGTTTTTTATTGAAATGGTTTATCTGAAAATAGGATCAAATTATCTTTTCTCAGCTGGACAGAGACTTAGAATTGGGAACATCTTTCAGTGGACTAAGTTTGATAAGGGGACAGAGGCGATAGCTTGAATCATAATAGTTTTCTCGAATTCTTTAGCCTGTTGAAACCTATCAATGAAGTCTCTCTTTCTGTGTGAGAAATACGTTGCTAACATTAGATCCATTATTATACTTTGGTGTCTGAGTATTATAAAGTCGATTTCTGTCTAAGTGGTAAAACTTGAGTTTCTATTTTCATCTTTAGCTCACCTCTTTCTTTGGTGGTCTATTCTTGCTTTTGAAATATCCCGCTAACATCGTGGTAAACTTTCTGTAGCTGAATTGTGGAGATTTCTGTTTTTCTCTCCTTCCTTTCATTGGAGGTTGACTTCTGCGCTCTAGCAAGTTCTGTCTTGAGTTGTCTCTGAATTTGCCTTGTCTCTCCTACTTTCACCTTTAACTATCTTTTACGTTCTTTTCACATACAGTGAGTAAAAACAGGGGAAAGGAAAAAGAGGGAGTTACATTCATCAAGCGTGCAATAATTATCGTTCCCTGGGTTTCAAAATGATCATTGAACTGTTTAATGTCCCTTGCTGGTCCTTTTCTCCAATATTGATACTAGGCAATTCGAACAAGCTGCTTGCTCTGTAATCGTAGAAGCTCTAGTTCCAGTAACCAACAGCAAAATTTTTACCACTATTTAATTATGGTTTCTATGATCCTTAAGAACATGCCAGTTTCTGAATATTGCACATTGGTCTTATTTGATGATGCATTATGTAGTTTAGATGAAGGTTGAATGTCATCAAATTGCCAGTTCGCTCAGTATTACTAAAGGTCGTTTTTTGTTGCTTAAAGTGATGCGAAGCAAGGTGTTATCGCTTCATTGGTAAGTTATGTGCTTTAGGGAGGTGTGTGATTCAAACAGGTGATGTGTTGAGTGATACCAACAAGATGCCATTTTTTGAATCTTAGCTTTGAGGAGTTAGATTAATAACAACATCATTGTATTTCGGACGCTAAAAATTAGTTTTTTAATTGATACTTGTTTGTGATAGTACTCATTCATATACGTGTTATACTTTAACCTTTTGTAAATTTTGTACGTCACTTCTAAGAAGGGTGTGCTTTACTTCTCCCGTTTCACTTCAAGCTTCGCTGACCTCATCGCTTTTTTGTGCTTTTTACTTTAAAACCACTGTGTCTGCCAACTCATATTTAGTACTTTTCAGTGCTTAAGTTTGTGGTTTTATTATAAAAGAAAGAGCATCTTACAAAACGAAAGAAAAGGAAGATGACAACAACCAAGACTACTTAACTTGATATCCCTTCCTTTTCCGAACTGAAAATTTATTTTTGTTGGATGCAGACACGCACGGATCGGATTGTTTTTAAACTATTTGGGAAAGATCCTAGTGATTTTCCATTTGTCGTACGAGCTCAGGTATTTTATTATCTTCAGTAAACATGGTTCTTGTTTTGTTGTATGTTTCTGGATAGCTTAAACTCCGTCTTACTTCTTCTCTGAAATGCTCATTGAATTGTTTGAAATTGCAGATTCTTGACTGGTTATCTCACAGTCCTACTGAGATTGAGAGCTACATTAGGCCTGGTTGTGTTGTGTTAACAGTATACCTGCGGCTTCCCGAGTCTGCATGGGAGGAGGTACTGCATGTTCATTGAAATCCAGTATTATGTAGTGGGCTGTCTGTGGAATCCTGTTTGACGTGTAAATTAATTGCTTTTTACAGCTTTGTTATGATCTGAACTCCAGTTTGAGTAGGCTTTTGGATGTCCATGGTGATGATAGTTTCTGGACAAAAGGATGGATATACATTAGCGTGCAGAACCAAATCGCATTTGTGTGTGATGGTCTGTTCAAATCTAATGTCTTCTTCCATTTAAAATTCCTTCCCAAACCCAAAATATAAAATCAGCTTCACTATATCTTTTCTGGCGACTTATGCATCAGTTTTGTCCTTCACTGAGATTTTACTTTGTTCTGTTTATGTGCTGCAGGGCAGGTTCTTTTGGATATGTCCTTGCCCTCTGGGAGTAATGAGCACAGTACAATTTTAAGTGTCAGACCAATAGCTGTGCCAGTATCTGGGAGAGCTCAATTTTTAGTCAAAGGCTATAATTTGTCAAAGCCATCCACAAGGTATGCATCAATCATCATTATGTTATGCCTGCGATATTGCACAAGCCTCTTTTTCTGTCCTCCCACTGAGGAGGATTTTGGTGGTATATTCTTAGCAAAATATGTTAGTGAAGTGCAGTAACTTAAGTCTTTGTTTTTCTGCTTTCATTTTTTGTTGGCAGGTTACTTTGTGCTTTAGAAAGTAATTACCTGGTTCCAGAAGCTAATAATGAGGTAGAAGAACATGCTGATGGCATTGACAAGGATGATAAGCTCCAATCAGTAAATTTCACATGTTCAGTTCCAGCAGTTACTGGAAGAGGATTTATTGAGGTGAATCTTTTCTCTCATCTTCTTGTTTCTCTCTTTGAACATGATTCGTCAAAATTGACTAGGGGAGGTTATTCTGTCTCTAATTTTCACTGCCGTTACCGGCCAAGTTTGGTCAGTACCAACTCCTTTTCTTTTCTTTTTTGAAAAGGGACCTTTTTACTGTCTTGAGGAAGCTCGGCATGATTTTAGTCTCTTAAAAAGTTCAGAAATGGCTCAACAGAGTAATAAAAGTTTATTAACTCCTTGCGGGATACAGAAAATAAAATTGAGAACACCAAGTCAAATGGATTACATAAATTACTATCGTACAAGATGTTGAGACATTTATTACTTTTTTCTTAATTATAAAATGACCATGAGGTAGTGTATATATTGCAGAAATGTGAGTCTTGCGCATATCATCTTAGCTATATCAGTTGCTTTTATTTCTACATTACTGTGTTTATGCTATAAAAGATATCTGGTGCCTGTGTGGTGCGTACAGTATGTAACAGCCGCAATGTTATGCATTCTGTAACTTCAAAAGAATCTGACACATTCCCGTTTAGTCATGCTGAGATTCTTTTGTTTATCCAGGTTGAAGATAATGGACTCAGCAATAGCTTCTTCCCTTTCATAGTTGCAGAGGAAGATGTTTGCTCTGAGATCCGTATGCTTGAGAGTGAACTAGACTTGACTTCAGCTAATTATGTCGTAGGACAGATAAATAATATGGAAGCAAGAAATCAAGCCATGGATTTTATTCATGAACTGGGTTGGCTGCTTCATAGAAATAATTTGAAGGCAAGATTAGAGCATTTTGGTCCTGATACTGTTCTCTATCCTTTGAAGCGGTTCAAGTGGCTTATTGATTTCTGCGTAGACCGTGAATGGTGTGCAGTAGTTAAGAAACTGTTGAACGTTCTTCTTGATGGAACTGTGGGTGCAGGAGACAGTTCTTTCCTGAAATTTGCTCTCACTGAGATGGGTCTTCTGCATAGAGCTGTGCGTAGGAATTCTAGGCCTCTGGTGGAATTGCTATTAACATATACTCCAGAGAAAGTAGCAGATGAACTAAGTTCTGAATACCAGTCCCTGGTTGGGGTTGATGGGGAATTCTTGTTTAGACCTGATTGTGTAGGGCCTGCAGGTTTGACACCGCTTCATGTTGCAGCTGGCATAGATGGATCTGAAGATGTACTAGATGCATTGACAGATGATCCTGGAAAGGTATTTAATTCCCTCTTGTTGTAAACCTCGTTCTTATCCAACATTCTGTCGGATGCAGTTATTACCTTTTTTGTGAGGCTATGGTCTATTTAGTTATCTGTATTGACTAAACATGCTGAAATTGCCCCATGCAGGTGGCAATTGAAGCTTGGAAAAATACTCGTGATAGCACAGGTTTCACACCAGAAGATTATGCACGCTTGCGAGGACATTATTCTTACATTCACCTGGTGCAGAGGAAGATTAGCAAGAAAGCAACCAGCGGACATATAGTGGTTGATATTCCTATTGTTCCATCTGTTGAGAACAGCAACCAAAAAGAAGAGTTTGCAACCACCAGCTTAGAGATATCAATGACCGAGAGAAGACCCGTTTCTCGGCCCTGCGGGCTATGTCATAAGAAGCTGGCTTATGGTAGTCGGAGCCGATCCCTATTGTACAGGCCTGCGATGTTCTCGATGGTGGCCATGGCGGCCGTATGTGTTTGCGTTGCTCTTCTATTCAGGGGTTCGCCGGAAGTTCTGTACATTTTCCGTCCATTTAGGTGGGAAATGGTGGACTTTGGAACAAGCTGATTTTACCACCCCAATAAATGTGATAAAAAGTATATTAGTTACTTGTACCAGTACTCAGTCTATATGAAAAAAATGTAGGGTCTGAGATATGTTGTAGGAATAGCCCTTCAGGCAGTTGTTATACCAAGTGTTAACATATTTATTTTGTTTGATCAAATGTATCTTTCCATTGGGACCTCGTAACCAGGTCTATAACTTTCTACCTCGTGTACTCTGCCCTTTTAACTTTACTTGCATTTTGGTAATATTGGATACTGTAAAAATATAAAATTTATTTGTGAAACAACAATAAGAGTCTTTTCAGATGTATTTCCAAGGTTGACTGCCTCCTTTTCTTTTTTGGTCGTAAGATAGAGCTCACGGTACTCTTTCGGTTCCATTTTGTTCTTTTAATCTGTTCTAAGAAATTGCACCATCTTTTTTCCAATGTTATTTAATTTTAGTGTTTTTATTTTATTTTTAACGACATAAGAAAAAAATGAAAAGACATGTGATGATGGCAAACTTATTGATACTTTGTAATTCTTCCTCTTTAATTAATGAAAACCTATTTGGTTGAGCATTGGTTTTAAAAAGAAATGAAGACTTCTAAATTTGTGGTCTTAATCATGCTCTAATATTTGTGTTGTTGTAAAAAAATTATTAAAGATAAATAAGTTTACATTAAATTTAAAAATAATTATTCTTTTCGAAAAAAATTAATAAATGCTAACATAAATTAAAATAGAAAGAATATATATTTGATTTAAATGTGACTTTTTTTACATTTATTTTATTTTTTGCCCCTAATCAAGTACATTTATATAAAATAAAATGGGACGAAGGCAGTATGTAAAAGCTGCGGAAATTGTCAAATCAACACAACTTATTATTGGACACAACTGATTATTTGGAATTATGCAGGTCATTTTCTCTGTTCTTGTTTATTTACTTTAATACTCTTTTCCACCGAAAAGGTGCCACGTAAGTACCGTCTGTTATATACTTTTCGGGAATGGATAAGATTTTGGTGCCTGTGTTCGATCCCAACCAATATAAATACTGATTTACGATAGGAGGTCGGTTCAAGAATTTATCTTTATATTAGACAATTCATATTTTGTTATAAATATATATTATATTATGAATGTTCGCAAGCTTCCTTAAAAAGCTTATCCATGTGGGACTCCGCCGTAAATATGTTTATCTATTTGGTACTCTATTAGAAATAAGCTTCCTGAAGAAGCTTATCATTTCGGTACTCAGTTATGGATAAATATTACCCCTGGTAGAAGATTATCTAACTGGTACAACAGTAGCTTACAAGCAGCTTACACAACAACTTGTAGTAGCTTACACAGCAGCTTACAGTAGCAGCTTACACAGCAGCTTGCCGTAGCAGCTTACACAACAGCTTGTAGTAGCTTACACAGCAGCTTGCCGTAGCAGCTTACAAGCAGCTTACACAACAGCTTCCTTCTTCTATAAATAGAAGAGATTTCAGTTCGTTATGTACATCAGTTTGAAAGTTCAATAATATATCAGTTTCTCTCTATACTTGTCTTTAATTTATTTGCTTTACAGTTGTTATTTTATAACACGTTATTAGCACGAGACTCTGCCATCTCGAGCAAATACTTTGAAAGTATCAGAGAATATGGATAATTCTCAAATTATGTTTGGATCAAAGACAAATCATGAAGATATTTGTGTAATTAATAGTGGAACAACTCATGCCATATTCAAAGATCAGAAATACTTTTCTTATTTGCATAGGGAAAAAACAAATGTTTTTACAATTTCTGGTAATATAGGTTTGATTGAAGGCTCCGGAAGAGCTATTTTATTTCTGTCTAAGGGAACAAAACTTATTATAAACAATGCATTGTTCTCCTCCAAGTCCCGAAGAAACTTGTTGAGTTTTATAGATATCCGCCGAAATGGGTATCATGTTGAAACAATAGATGAAATGAACGTGGAATATCTTTGTATTACAAAGAATATTTCTGGCCAGAAATGCATTGTAGAAAAGTTACCAACTTTATCCTCTGGCTTATACTATTCAAAGATCAGTACAGTTGAAGCACACTCTATCGTAAACCAGAAGTTTACTGATTCAAATACTTTTGTGCTTTGGCATGGCCGGTTGGGCCATCCTGGATCAATAATGATGAGACGAATTATTGAAAATTCAAGTGGGCATCCACTAAAGAACCTGAAGATTCTTACAAATGATGAATTTTCTTGTAATGCTTGTTATCAAGGCAAAATGATCACTAGACCATCACCAGTGAAGGCTGGCATGGAATCCCCTGCCTTTTTAGAACGTACACATGGGGATATATGTGGACCTATTCACCTACCAAGTGGGTTGTTTAGATATTTTATGGTCCTAATAGACGCATCTTCAAGATGGTCTCATGTGTGCCTACTATCATCTCGCAACCTGGCGTTTGCAAAGCTATTAGCCCAAATAATTCGATTAAGGGCACAATTCCCAGATTATCCTATAAAGGCTATTCGCCTTGATAATGCTGGAGAATTCTCATCTCAAGCTTTTGATGATTATTGTCTATCAATTGGGATAAAAGTTGAACATCCTGTAGCTTATGTTCATACTCAAAATGGCCTTGCAGGTCATTTATTAAACGCCTGCAATTGATAGCAAGACCACAACTTATGAAAACAAAATTGCCCACTAGTGTTTGGGGCCATGCTATCTTGCATGCAGCATCACTTATTCGTCTCAGACCGACACATTATAATAAATATTCTCCGTCACAATTAGTTTTTGGTCATGAACCAAATATTGCCCATCTACGAATTTTTGGATGCGCTGTATATGTGCCAGTAGCACCACCACAGCGTAGTAAGATGGGCCCACAGAGAAGGTTAGGAATATATATTGGGTTTGAATCACCCTCTATTATTCGCTATCTTGAACCATTGACGGGAGATTTATTTACTGCTCGATTTGCAGATTGTCGATTTGATGAAACAAATTTCCCACAATTAGGGGGAGAGAAAAAGGAAATCAAAAGAGAAATTGTGTGGAAAGTTTCATCATTATCTCATTTTGATCCACGTACCCCTATATGTAATCAGGAGGTCCAGAAGATCATCCATTTACAGAATATAGCAAATCAAATGCCAGACGCATTTACTGATTTGAAAAGGATAACTAAGTCACATATCCCTGCAGAGAATGTGCATATCCGAATTGATGTCCCAGCAGGACCATCTACTAGCATGATAGCTAGTAAACCCAAAGCACGCCTGAAGCGTGGCAGACCTTTGGGTTCTAAGGATCGAAATCCTAGAAAAAGAAAATCGACAAATGATCAAAATAATACTATGAAGGGATCTCCTGAAGAAACCCAAGATCTGATTAGTTCTGAGATTTCTGAAGAAATCAATGAACCAAAGACTCAAGTGAGTGAGGAACTTTTAATAAGTTCTACTGGTGATGGGATTAATTTAAATCGATCTGAAATAGTGGTGGATAATATTTTTGCATATAATGTTGCACTAAACATTATGCAAGATAATGAGGATCTTGAACCCCGATCTGTCGAAGAATGTCGACAAAAATCTGATTGGCCAAAATGGCAAGAGGCAATTCGATCGGAATTGAAGTCACTTGCTAAAAGAGA
>ML297468.1:531-60047 GCA_005239495.1 Nicotiana undulata
CTACCGGACCCCGTGGAGCGTTCTGAGGGAGATACCTTCAGTCCACGTCAGAGCTTCGAGGTATACACTGGCGTTCGTGGATCCCGAGGCTTCTTTCCTTTACCGCTTCATTGTCTTTCTCCTTATTTTCAAGACAGTGTTGTATTTTCATTCCAGACTTGAATTTAGTATTCTAGTAGCTAGTCTGTGAGATTGTGACACCCCGGTTTTGGGAAATTTACGTTATCTTATGATTGTTATGTTCCTCCCTTCCGCATTCAAGTTTTTGTTATTTTTATTATCGATGTTGGAAAGATTATTGTTGGGAAAGGTATGTTATTTATGTTCGGTTAAATAGTTGTCCCACTAATATCTCGGAATGTGAGGGAAATTGGTTGAGGCTGATGAGTCAGCGTTTTATTTCGTACTAAATGATTTTTAATTTCTATTGCAAGTTACACGTTGGCTGGCCTAGCGGGTTCAACGTTAGGCGCAGTCACGGCCTAAAGGGTGGGAATTTGGGTCGTGACAGTATGTGAAGACTCCTAGTATGCCAGAAAGACAAGCGAGACCGCTTGATACAATGGGTACTTTTTGGATCCATTGCATGTTCCAAAGAGACCTTGGGAAAGTGTGTCACTGGATTTCATCACTAGATTTCTAAAGGTCGGAGATCTTATAACTATCTTGGTTGTGGTAGACCAATTTTCTAAACATACCACATTTATAGCAGCCCCAAAATATATATCAGCAGAAGAATCAACTCAACTATTCTTCTCTCATATTGTTAAATATTAGGGTCTGCTTAAAGACATCGTTAGTTATCGCAGCTCTCGCTTCACTAGCAACTTTTGGACTAAGCTCTTTAAGTGTCTCAGGTCCAAATTGAGCCACAGTTCAAGTTTACATCCGCAATCTGATGGACAGATGGAGCAGTTCAATGGCATGCTGGAGGAATATCTCCTCCATTTTGTTACCAGATCGTAAAAGAATTTGGTGAAGCTTATGGATGCTGCTCAACTGTGTTTCAATTCACAAAAGAGCTTTAGTACAAATAGAAGCTCTTTTGAAATTGTTACAAGACAAAACCCGCTACTCCTACACACTGTGAATGACCCAAACATGTCGAAATATCCTCGAGTTGCTAGCTTCTCGAAGAAATGGAAGCGAAATTTGGAGATAGTACGGAACTATCTTGTCAAGTCCCAAAAGCGGATGAAAAAGCATGGTGATCAAAATTGTCGCTTTGTTGAATACCAAGCAGGAGACAAAGTGATGGTGAAAATCCCAAAACGATACTTGTTTGCAGGGGTCCATGATCCTCGCCTATTGCAAAAGTACATTGGACCCTTGTCTAGTGAGAAACGCATTGGGAAAGTGGCATACCGGGTGGATACCCCAGCCTGGTGGAAGATTCATCCAATCTTCCATGTCATCCTTTTCAAACCTTTTCAAGAAGACATAGAGGATTCTTCGCAGAGCCGACTCTTATTACCCATATTCGAGGCTCTAATTCAACCGGGGAAAGGTATGTTGAAGTTATTCTCAATGTTCGAGTGGTTCATGCTTCAAGGAAAGATCACCTAGAGTTCTTGGTGAAATGGTAGGGATGTGATGTGGAGGAGAATACTTGGGAGATGGGAACAAACCTCAAAGCCTACAAGATCTTGATTGAAGATTATCTTGCAAGTAAGGCGCCGAGGATGTCGCCAACTCAGGTGGGGGAGAATGTCATGGGTGGCTTCCCAGCCATGCCCCATGACCCCTTGGACGCGCCCCATGGCGTCCTGGCAAGCCTCCAAACTCCTAGCGCCATGGATGATCCCGTGGTCTTGGCCACGACAAGTGACAAGCGCGTCTCCTCCTATATCGCCCCACCGATAGCCCTCGTTACCACTCAATCGCAGGCAGATGCCAATAACGTCGCGCACGTAGACTCTCATGTATTTCCGTTATGTCTCTCTAGTTTAGCTATGTCAAGTCCTGTAACTTTGGTTTATTTTATTTAAGCATTATTAGGGGGAATCAAGCAATCAATCTTTCTAGGAAGCGAACAATTCTCTATACTGGTGTCTCTCCCCTCAACATCGTGTTGCTTTTCTGTAATAGTTTTCATTAATGCAATCTCTCAATCGCTCTTAACATTGGTTTTCCCGTATGGCACTGGCAATCTCATATACGTATGGAGGGGACCTATTAGCGGATAGTAACCGCACAGACATCGGTTGCTCATCCTTACGTCGCCATTCTAAAAAATCTTAGGAGGAAGGCGCCGCGTAACAAAACCATGTGCATCAAATATTTCTAGTGCTTCTTTTTGTGACCAAGCCTCATTGGTTAACTTAGGAATCCATTCAGTCCAAGCTTGACTTATTCTAGATATGTCAACAATCAACATAGTAATACTAATCCACAATTTAAAATAATAATACCACTGGCGTATAACGCATTTGAAAACACAATAAAAATCATGACCATAATACTTAATATATCGGTGTATTACAACAAAGCATGTGGGGCTCTATAACTTCAAAATCAATATCATATAATAAAGCTTTAGAAAACACAATATTAACAGCAACTAAGCCTCGTAACCAAACAAATAACGCTTGTTATATGAATCATAACTAATCATGTTTTGCATTTAAATTCATTTATTTGGTAAAATGTTAGAAAATTTAGAAAGTAACAACAATAAAATCCAACAACAAGGAGGCATCGGAATTATTACTGATTATTATTATATTAATAAGTGCATAAAATATATGATTTAGCATTGAAGACAAGGACGTAAGTGGCAGCTTGGAGCTAATTGAAGGTTTTGAACATAGCAAGCAGAGGAACATGAGCGCCACCCAAAACACATGCCACCAACCCTTGAGAGGAGGATCTTTACCAACTGGACAATACTATATAATTGTCCCAGCTAATATCTTGAATGTTATTGAGAACAACATACTATTCAAAAAGAAAAAATAAAGTACAAGGCATGTTAGTTTCTAAGGAAAAGGAGAAAAATATAAAAAGTATTTCTTTTGGAAGGATCTTTACATAAAAAATATGTTTCTTTATTAGTCAATCAAAAATTAAGTACTATATAAAAGCTTTCTTCTACTACAAAAATGGTTGAAGAATGCGGGTAAAAAATAAAACAAAAGAGAAATCTCAAATAGACGTGGATCTCCATCAGTCTCATTCAGAATATATAAGAATTTTTTAAGTATTACTTTTTTTTCGATTTACTTCACTTATTCATTTTGTAAGTATCCAGTTTCTTTTTTATTGAAGAGTAATGTTTTATGCAGGTGACATGGCAGAAACTAGGAGTGTACATGGACTGTCGGTTTGGATTGATTCTATTTTGTCGGATTTTTCAGGTTTTTTGTACTTAAATATTATTTCAATCTTATTTTGTCAAATTTTTTAGAAGTAAATATATGTTTAGTAAAAATATTAAAAATCCACAAATATATTATCAATTAAAATACTCTTATGCGAGAATTTTCTTAGTAACACATAATAGTTATTATTTTAGTCGTCTGGCAATAATTATTCGTTAATATACACTTTCAAGGTGACCGAATTTAGTAGTTAAACATAAAAATCAATATGATACCTAAATAATAACAATCACTTCACACAAAAAAGATATAAGAGTTTAATAGATCTTAACATATGATATGAATGTGGAAGAACAAAGAGATTGACGCATTTCATTAACACTTGTGAGAAAGTGATCATACAATCCATTATTTAAGGTTAATAAATATGGAGCACCTTATATATTATTAAATATTATATCCCCGAGATAATCTCAAATATTTCTAGACATTTTTAAAGAAAATTCTATATAAATTCTTGAAAGTATATATAAAAAGTATATATTTATATGTCAGTTTGGTTCGGATTTTTCTACTCAATACCAAACCAAATCAAACCAAACCTAGTCGGGTTTTTTAATCGGTTGGTTTGACCTTTCGGTTTGATGCAGTTTTCCGGTTCGGTTTGTACACCCCTAGCAGAGAGTAAAAGGTTTTACAGACACTTCAACCTCGCTAAATAAAAATCGAGCAAGTAGCAAGAATTCAAATCTATAATTGTATACGGTCCAAATCGGCCCACCCGATTTTACTATTTGACCAAGACGAGGGAGTTGCATCGAAGGTCGGCCCTGTAGTGGATCTGACTGGGCCACGAGGATAAGGTATCGAGTTCATTCAAGGTACCTGTGGAGATCGAGGCCAGTATCGATCGAGACCGAAGGAGACAGACTTCGAGCAAGATCGGAGATGGCGTAATAACAGAAAACGAGATATCCGTTACTGGTCGAAGATCATGGCGGTAATCCCGAAACTGATCAAATCAAGAACGGTTAATTAGCTAATCATGAGATTTCCTTCTATAGTTAGAGTTATGTTGTAAGTTGAATTCCTCTACTATATAAAGGGGAGTTCTAATCATTTGTAGAACATTTCACGGATATCAAAATAATATAATTCTCTCTCTCACTTATGGTTTCTTGTTCATCAATCTATTTTTTAGCTTCATTACTTTAGCATAAGTCAGTTCGAGGGCCTTCTAGTTCGAGGGTTGAATTACACTTCAACACTGGTTTGCTTATTTTATTGTTAATTTTCATTACTAATCTTCATATTTATCAATTGGTATTAGGTGAAATCACGCGTCTTTGAAATCATATTATAAGTTTAATTATTATCCAATTTTAAGGATAAACAATAATTACAACTTCGAAATTTTATATGAAATTCACTCTTCTGATTAAACCAAGAAGACAACGGTTATTATTGCAATAGTTTTTTATTGTGTAGAAACAATATACTGCAATACTTTTCCAAATCGAGAAACGTTATTTGGCTAATCCAAGTTAAATCTCTCCAACCTAATAAATCTTTGTAAAACGCAAAACTTGCATTACTTATTAATTCCTTATTCAGTTTTATTTATTTATTTCACTTTAAAATTTGTACATTACATATAGTATGCAATCGTGTAAGTACACCTTACTTCCTAAAAATACTTGGACAGAATATTATGATGTTTAATCACAAAAGGGAAAATGACCAAAAGGAAAACGCACGTACTACTAATACTAATTATAATAATACTTTTAAAAAGTTTAATTTATGCGCATTAATTGTGCAAATATGTATATAATTATGTGATTTATAAGGTAATAAATAAACTATTTTACAATAAATATTCTTCCTTTCATTTATTTTGTTTGACATAGATTTACTTTACACAAAATTAAGAATGAAAAGAGGTTTTCAAAATTTATGGTCTTAAATATATTACAGATTTTGTATGATTATAATTTTTTAAAATTAATATAAAAATATGCTACTCTCTTTTATGAATTGATTAATAAAAAATAGCGAGAAGTAATTTATGTAAGAGGTACTCATCCGTTTTAATTTATATGTTTCGGCACGAACTATTTTTATTTTTTCTAAATTTATCATCCTAAAAGCTCAAGATATAATTTTTTTGTAAAACTACATTATTTGTGTGATTATAAAAGTTCAGTGAATAAAAAAAGTTAAATTTGAATTATGAAATATGTATACTATTTTTTTTAAAATAAACTAACTAGGAAAATGTGTAGTATTGTTTTACGAGTACATTACTTAGATGGTCACTCAACTATCCCAAATTAGCTCCTAAAGTCACTTTACTTTCGTTTGTAACAACAAAGTACTAAACTATGTCTATTGCACTCAGAAGGTTACTCAACTAGATTTTTCAAATTTTGGATTACCAAACACCTATTTTACCCTCTAGATTATAACATTTGTCTTTTTTTCTTTTAAAACTTTTTAATATTATGATTTTCCCATTTAAATTATATTATGAACTTATCTATAGAATAAATAAATATTATTTATAAATTAAAAAATAAAAAGTAATTAAGTATACATAATGCTAGAATAACAAAATAATGATCATAGTAAAACAAAATTAATTAGAATAATTTGTTAGTAATAATAATTTTAGTATTAACAACAAAAATTCAAAAAATTAGTTACAAAATTCAGAAGGAAAAAAATAAGATTGTAAAATATATATTCCATGCACGTAATATAAAAATAATTATTTAAATAAGGTGTTTTTATAATATACATTATATATTTTAAAAATTATGCTCAATTATATAATTATGTTTCTACCAACTTTCCGACGACACAAAGTTATGTCACGGAAAGTAAGGGGACTATCTGTAGAGGGTAAAATATGCTATGTTAAGTCATGCATGGAATATATATAATATAATTGAGCATAATTTTCAAGAATATATAATGTATATTATAAAAATACTTTTGTTTAATAATTATTTTTTACGTGCATGGAATATATATTTTACAACTTTTATTTTCTTTTATTCTGAATTGTGTAAATAAATTTTTGAATTTTTGTTGTTAATTTTAAAATTATTAATACGAACAAATTATTCTAATTAATTTTTTTACTATGCTCATTATTTTGTTATTCAAGCATTATAGATGCTTAAATACTTTTTAATTTTTTAATTTATAAATAATATTTATTGATTCTTTAGGCAAGTTCATAATATAAATTAAAAGGAAAAAAATTATAATATTAAAATATTAAAAAAATAAAAGAAGATAAATATTTATAATTTAGAGGATAAAATAGGTATTTGATAATTTAAAATTTAAAAAACTAGTTGAGTGACTTTTTAAGTGCAATAAGTATAGTTCGATGACTATATTGTTACAAACAAAAATAAAATGACTTTAGAACATAATTTTGTGTGGTTAATTTGGTATGGTTGAGTAAACACTTAACAGTAATGAAGTCCTTGTTTTACTCAACACTTTCTCTCTCCCTCCTTTGTCACATAAGCTGTTTTCAACGCGACAACAGCAAAGCACATTCTCTCTGTTATTTCTCTCTCTCTCTCTCAAATTCTCAGTGACGGGGGTGGAGGCAAAACCTGAAAGAGAGAGAGAGAGCCAAGAAAGATCTCTCCTTCGTCTCCATCGCCATGAACGACCTTTTAAATGTAAGTTCTTTTGCCCCTTTACATCAATTTTATTAATTTCTTTGGCTCTACAAATGTTAGGAAAAAAGGACATTATTTTCTTCACCCTTTTGAGTTTTTTTTTCCTTTCCATCTTTCACAGACTTTGTAGCTTAATATGTCAAATATTGCTGTCTTGTCACCAAAGTTGCTATTTTGTTGTGCTTAATTTGATATGAAGAAAATGTTTTGTTAGTGAGCTTTATGGTTTGTTTAATAAAGGAATTCTAAGCATTATATGATTACTTGTAGTTAATGGGTGAGACAAAGATGGGAATTAGGCTGCATAAAGTGACATCCGGGATTGCGACAATTGTTAACTATTGGACTTTCTTAGCTACTGTGAATGAAGTTGATCTCTTAAAGTTATGCAGCAACAATTTTCTTGATTTGTTTCTTATTTCCTGCTTGATTTGATTTGGAGAAAAAGCATTTAGTATGGACTTGATGGTGGATGATGTATTTTTTCAGTAATGGATTTGTAATGTGCTATGCATTCTATGACATTTAGCATCGTGGCAATTGTTGAAGCTGCATTGTCGTCCTCTTTTAGCTACTATGATTCAGCTATTTTAAATGTATGTTAGGAAGACGAATTCCTTGTTTTCCCCTTCCTTTTCTACTATATAACTTGCCTTGTAGAATCGGGTAAGCAAAGAATGCAAGTTTTAATATGTCTCCTAACAAACTGCTGCTTCAAATGTCAATATAACAATGAAAGTAAAAAGGAGATTCCTTTTTGGCTTCACTGAGCGTGAAAGATATCCAATGTCACGTTCACACATGTTTATTGAGGGACAAGGCTCATACTTTAGCTTAATCTTCTCCTTGTGGAACATAAGTCTTAATCTTAAATTTTATGAAATATATATGCGTGCCTCATTTACTGACCAGCACCCAAGGGGTGGCCTAACGGTCAATGAAGTTGTAATGGACGATAGCGATCAGGATTCAAATCCCAGCAGAGAAAAAAAATGTTTGGGTTATTTCTTCCATTTGTTAAGCCTTGGTAGTTAGATTTATCCTATATCTTTGGTGGTGGGAGGTAGCGGATACCCAGTGGATTGGAAGAGGTGTACAAGCTAGTCCGAAAACTACTGTTCTAAGAAAATTTTCTTTTGTATCTAATGCTGATGTATCATCGTTATAACCATTTTACTGGACGAAAGCTCATTTGGGAATCCTGTTGGCATGAAGAGCTATAGGTTTCAACAACCCCACCATCAGATCCATTTTGCATATAAAAAAAGTCTATATCTCAGTCTTGATGCAGAAATTAATTGGTCATTTGACATATGGTTAAAGTTTCAGTTAATAAATGGTATATATTCTCCTAGCTTCTGTGGGACACCTGTAAATTCTTATCCTTCTCACTGTTAGTATCAAAAATTCTCTTTTCCTATAGAAGTTTGCTAATGCTTTGCTTGTCTGTCCAATTAATAAAATACGTGGTAGAATCAAAACTTTTATCTTGTCATGTTTAAGTGCTTATTAAATAGTTATCCTGGGATTATTCCTTTGTCTTACTTCAATGATGATTTCATGGCCATATTGGATGTATGCTGTACTATACTTCTTTGAGACCATAGAATAGTTGTGTGCCCTTTGGTATTACTAGTATTTTTACCGATCAATTGCACCTTATCCCATAATTAATTGAGATGACTATATGAATCATCTATATATATATATTCCATTCTATTAAGGCTCAAAATCAGAGGGTTCCTCATAGCTAAACAACGATATTTATGTTAGCTACAGTGAATGAAGTTATATTTCTTAACGTTATGCAGCAATTTGTTGATTTGCTATTGTTTTTTTGCTTAGTTTGATTTGGAGAAAAATGTGTACTCTGGACTTGATCATTAAATAATGTATTTGTCAATAATGGATTTGTAAATGTGCTAAGCTTAGCATCTGGCAACTTTTGAAGCTGGATTGTCGTCCTCTTGTAACTACTATGATTCAGCTAATTTTAAATGTATGTTAGGAAGGCGAGTTCCTTGTTTTACCCTTCCCTTTCTATTATATTACTTGCCTTTTTGAATTGAGTAAGCAAAGAACGCAAATCTTAGTGTGGCTACTAACAAAATGCTGTTTCAACATGTCAAAGAAAGTAAAAAAAAGATTTCTTTTTGGCTTCATTGTCCGGGAAAGACATCCAAAGTCTCATTTAAACATGTTTATTGAGGGACAAGGCTCATACTTTAGCTTGATATTCTCCTTATGGAAGCATAAGTCTTAATCATTGTTGTCCTCTTAAGTTTTATGAAATATATATGCATGCGTATTTGGACTGACCAGCACTCAAGGGTTGGCCTAATGTTCAATGAAGTTGTAATGGACAATAGAGATCAGGATTCATATCCCATCAGAGGCAAAAAATTTTAGGTGATTTCTTCCATTTGTTAACCCTTGGTTTATCCTATATCTTTGGTGGTGGGAGGTAGCAGATACCCGGAGTATTAAAAGAGGTGTACAAGCTAGTCCAAACACTACTGTCGAAAGAAAAAAAGTTTGTATTGACCATAACGTTGCTAATGCCGATGTATCATTGTTATAACCATTTTACATTTGACGGCAGTGAGAAGCAAAAATATTCTGATAAAGACGTTCCGCGACTAAAGCTCATTAGGGAATCCTTTTGGCATGAACAGCTATAGCATGAACAGGTTTAGGTGTCAACAACTCCACAGATCAGATCCATTTTGCTTATGCAAAAAGTTTGAATCTCAGTCTTGATGCAGAAATTAATTGGTTTTGTGACCTATTTCAGTTAATAAATGGTATATACTCTCCTAGCTTGTGTGGGACACCTGTAAATTCTTTTCCTTCTCACTGTTAGTATCAAAAACTCTCTTTTGCTGTAGAATTTTGCAAATGCTTTGGTTGTCTGTCCAATTAATATAATATGTGGTACAAATAAAACCTTTATCTTGTCGTATTTACATACTTATTAAATACTTATCTTGGGATTATTCCTTTCTCTTTCTTCAATAATGATTTCATGGCCATATTGGATGTATGCTGTACTATACTTCTTTGAGACCTTAGAATAGTTCTGTGCCCTTTGGTATTACTAGTATTTTCACCGATCAATTGTTCCTTAATCCCAAAATTAGTTGAGATGACTATATGAATCATCTATATATATTCCATTCTATTTAGGCTCAAAATTCAAAGGATTTATCGTAGTTAAACTATACTCACGTCGGTTGTCAACCTATGATGATCCAAGTACTTTACTCGGGTTTGGAACTGGTTTTGCTTGTCACAGCAAAGTAATTTTTTTCCTTTAAAATATTGCTGGTATTGATCAAAGCCCAGAAGAATGTCACTTTAAGTATTCCTTATAAAGTTCCACATTCTTCTGATTTGTGCTTGTAAAGAAAAAAAATGTTGTTTTTCATTATTTAACTGTTTGATTTGTCTTGTAGGATGGTTTTGATACCTATGAGGCCCCTAGGCATCAAAATGATAGACATGGAGATATTGAAATGGGAATACAAAGACCAATGGACTCCGGGGAGCTAGGTCTTGATGATTTCTTTAAGCAGGTTTGCTGCAAAATCTTGTTATATGTTACCTTGGAAAATTAACAGTGATAATTTTGTTTTCTCCTCTTCCTTCCCTCAATTACTTTCCCTCCCACACGTTGAAGTTGATCTCCTGAAAATTTCGTGCTTCCTCCTTTTCTTGCCTCTTTTGTCGATGTTGCTAGGTTCATCAGATTGAGAAGCAGTATGAGAAGTTGGAAAAGCTCCTCAAGAAGCTTCAGGTATAAATGCCCTTCGATTATACTATGTGCCATCCTTTTGTAATTCTGTTTGATTGCAATTGTAGCGTGCAGTGGCCAGTGAGTGGCATGTATTTTTCTTTGAAGGTTGCATTTAAGTTTGTTAAGTTTTCTTTATTTTATCTGATTCATGCATAGGTAATGAGCATAGTTACTTGCCCAGTGCACTAAGCTCCCGCTATGTGCGGGGTCCACGGAAGGACCGGACCACAAGGGTCTATTGTATGCAGCCTTACCCTGCATTTCTGCAAGAGCCTATTTCCACGGCTCGAACTCGTGACCTCCTGGTCACATGGCAGCAACTTTACCAGTTACGTCTAGGTTCCCCTTCGCATAGGTCATGAGCATGCAAGGATTAAACCAAATTGTTGGACAACTGTACTAATTTTGATTTTTGATTGAACTAAGCTTGTGGAACTGCTTTAGACGATAGAGGGAATCCCAAAAGCGACAAACCATACAGTTTTACTGAGCAATAAAATTAGGTGTAATCGTCACAACTTTGAGAGGGTGGGGTGTCCTTATCAACTATATAGGAGTGATAGAGAATTAGTAACAGAAGGACAGGCCACGATAGTATGGGAAGAAGGTGGTAAAGTCCATGTGTTTCACTCCCGTGGCAGGTACCAGTCACTAGTAATTCAGTCCTGCAGCATGAAAAAATCAGAAGAATGTCACTGAATAATATAGTGTTTGAGTTAGTTGACATATTGAAATCAAATTGAAAAACCGTTAGGGCATATTCAAACATAAGATTATGGCACATAAGGAATTGGGTTAGCAATGCTATAGTAGTGGGTTTAGTTCTGTCTCCAAGTATGATCAAAGGCGGTGACACGGAACAAGCAATATGAGATTATGAGTAAATAGTTTGGAAATACTAGAGATATAATCAGAGGCACTAAGTTGAAGACTCATGGGAGTTTTGAAGCTCTTCAAATTCCTTGATTAGTTTACCTCTCACTCTACATTTTCTAGATTGAGCTACATTAGCCATAGTTCGTGGTTGAGCAACATTAGCCTTAGTTGATTGTGGTATGCCATAGAGAAAATAACACGAGCTCGAGTATGTCCTACTTGTTGCAATATGTGCAGCAGTTAAAATTGTTCCGACTCCTGTGCCCCCTTTGGACAAGTACTTAGGGATGAAGTTGAGTAGTCCATTGGAGGAGTTGGAGTAGATGAAACTTTCCCTAGCGACGTGGTAGAGGAGATTTAGAGATGATTCTTGAAGAGACTGTAGACTGTAAGAATTGTATCACAACCGAGTTCGATATAATCCCATTGGCAGTAGGACACTTGTTCCTAACCCCACCAATTATAGGATTTCATTCGAACCCCCCTACCCTCTAACTTTGAATTGCAGTAATTACATTACTCAATCAAAATCAACAATTTAAAAGGCACTGGGCATCATTACCACAACTTCACTTTCCCAGTTAAAAGTATTTGAATTTGTTTCTACATTTATCAGCAGCATTGTGTGTAAGAAATAAGGTTGATCTGATGTTAGTTTTTTTTTTTTGGGGTGGGGGATGGGGAGGTAATAAAAACCTTGCTTCAAGTGCATATAATGTGATTCCTTTTTCCACATAACGAGGAGCTCTTCCATGTTAGTGATTCACAAATTCATTCTCTTTGCTTGTACTAAAACCTACTTTAGGGGGTTGAAAAGGTAATTCCAAGAAGTGTCCGTCGACTTGTAGGTTAGTTGATGTAAGATATAGGAACATAAGGTACTTACCTAAAGGACAATAAACAAAGACATAGGGACCAAAGGAGCTCAGAAGATCCATATATGATCTTAATTGTTTCCTTAAATATTTAAATGTTAAGAACCTCAGGAGTTTTTCCAATGCTCTTCAGGATGCTCATGAGGAATCAAAGGCTGTCACAAAAGCTGCTGCTATGAAAGGTAATCTATTTTCTTGTGGTTATACTGCTGAGGCATGTGCTGGAAGAATTTGATTTGCATGACTGATGTGTTATTCACTCATCGTAGATGCCCTATAAGCTAGTTCAGCTAAGAGTGGAGTAAGAAACCTATCATATGATACCTGAACTGATAATTGAAATGTTAAAGGCGGTTTAGTTTATAAAATCCGCATCAAGGTCCACCAATAAAAACATATGATTATTTTATCTTCATCTGAATCCTGGCAGTAAAAGTTTTTCAACTATGTAGCAATAGTTCAACTTGTTGAGAAGATCTTTTTTTTTTGGAGAAAGGTTAAACTTGTATAAATGAATACAATAACATATACCAAATATGGACCTACTTCCTTTTGTTTTTCAGCTAGGAAAAGTAGATAATAAATATGAAAAAAATAAAGAATGCAGAGGCTTCTGTTAACGTGTTTTTTGGGTCTCCCTACTCAATTATATTCCATCAGCTGATTCTAAGGTTACATGCGTCCCCAAGTGATTAATCACTTTATAGATGGGAGAATGGTCAAACTTAAAGCAACTAGTCAGTTTTAGCAGAAAGCTATGTTCTGACTACTTTTTTATTAGTACGAATATGCATATTTTTCTTTTCTTTTTTTAAACCATCCGGTGTCCAGAATCACTGGACCGAATAATCCAGCCTCACAGTACAAAGCCTACCATGGGGGTTTTTGGTGCCCCCTACCAATGTGGACTCCATGCCCAAGCTCGAACCTGAGGTTAAGGATGGAGGAACCTTTACCATTCCACCACACCTATTAGTTGATGAATGGATATTTTTTATTTTTCTAAAGAACTATAATACATATAAGATGTTTAATAAAAAAGCTTGTATTAGTTGGACATTACCAATGACAAACATCACGTGCAAGAGTTTTGCCTATAGACTTAGAAATGAATGACATATGACAAAGACGAGACAAAAACATATTGGGATGATGATAGCGATGATAACTTAAAAAGGTTTAAATAGCATGAGAATTATGATTAGAACGAGTAATATTTTAAACATTTGCTCAAGGACTATGGGAAGGAGAAAGGCGTGAATCTTTTAGACCTGATATAAACATTATCGACGATGATAAGTCAAGAGTCGTGTAGTTGTGGTAGAACATTTAGGATAGGTAATATTATCCCCCAAGAAATAGGTAATACCGCAGATAATTTCACCTTGTTGGTCATAGCACCAGTAGTTGAAACGCTTACTCTTAGTGCTCTTTTTAGGTTCACCTCTTTTGGATGCCTTGATTCTTGTTTGAAGTCATTTGTTTATCACAGAACAAGCCCCCCCTAAGTCACTGCTATAGTTGACCCTCTCTTCTATCAGCCAAATTACTCTCTTCGGGAATTCTCTCCTTGACTACACCCTCCTCGGCTTGTTACCCAAACACTCATCCTGAGCAATCTCTTCCATCCCATCTAAAACCCTTGAATCAGTGAATCCGGGGACAAAGACCTAACCCCTACTTTCTTTAAACAGCTAATATAAGGTCTAAGTCCCATCCACCCTTACATAGGGCCCCACCTATAGGGCTAGTTAGGTAAGACCTTATTTACGCAATTGTCAGATTGATAGTTGAAGGACACGATGGATGTTTCCTCCTTGCATAGATCTTGAGAGGAAGAAGGTATCAAGTAAGGGCGAGTCTTGAAGAAGGTAGCATGACTGATGTAAGGTATCGACGGAAGTCAGGTGCTCAGCAGCAATATCCTTTATGAACCCGTGAATGACTAAAAACTACACATTCGTGAGAAGGATGGGTCGAAATTTTTTCCAGGGGTTAAGCTATTGACAAAGCATATTATTTTTCACTGGAGAACTAAACTTCCTTTTTGGGGCTATGGTTCTGGTCCTAGAGTCTGCCAAATCTTGTATGGGGTGAGATTGGAGGCATTATTCAACAACTAATAAGCTAGAAAACTGGAAAGAACCTCGCTGCCGGAACCTGGGAATTAAGACAACGTAATGCCACACTTATCTCTAGTTGCTGTGTGGCTTCTCATATTGTGCTCGTAAGAAGGGCCCAATTTTTGTGATAGTGTTATGCTTAATATGCGCAAAGACAAAGACACCTGGGATAACTTTCACGGCTGTCAACAATTACACAGTGACACTATCTTTGGTTAATGCACAATGATTAATTATCACTTTGCTCTGATACTTGTGAGGAATCAGAGATACTGGAGTAAGAATTGAGAGAATGTGTGAAGGCAGATGTCTTGCGTTTGGGTCTTTTACGGGTCGTTTGGTAAGGTGCATAAGAATAATGCTGAATGTGGTGTATTAGTAATGCTGGTATTAGTTATGCTTGCATTAGTTATGCTGACATATTTCTTATGCATTGTTTGGTTTGATGTATTAAAAGCATTGCACAATTTCTAAAAGAATTGTTTGTTTACAAAAATATCCTCATAACCGGTCCATCACTTAATCATTTTAAAAAAGACATGTTGAGAAATGCTTTTATATGAAAAAGGTTTAACAAAAATTATTTGATTTGTCTACCTATATTGTAGTATAGAACTGAATATTTATTTATAAAAAAGGAAATATGCTAAGTTTTTATTTATCTACTAGGGATATAAATTTACTTCCCACTTTCTTGGGTTATTAGGCAAAGAAAGTTTGAATAAAAAAAATAAAAGAAAAATGAGTTGATTACAAGTGCATTCCAGTACGTAGAGTCTAAAGATTTATAAATTTATAATGAATAAATTGGCGGAGTATAGATATAAATAGCGGGAGCAATTTCAGTATCAAACTTTACATCAAACTTGCATGCATTAAAATCTATTGTATTGGTAATACCATGGTTTCCTATGCATTACTTATGCATAGGATAATACCAAATAGGGTGTATAACTAATGCTTGCATAACTGATGCATAGGTTCAAAAAGTGTACCAAACAAGGTATTATTAATACACAAAGCTAATGCATGCATTATTTTATCTAATGCATCCTATCAAACGGCCCGTTATAGTTCTATGTTCACGCTCCGCAATGCTCTTTTATTGCATTTTTTCGAGGGGTGAACAATTGTATACACTTTTATATATGACATGTCAAGTCTTATTTATTCACACAAGCTATCAATTAGAGTAGTGCTTTGTCCTAATTATAGGAACAATGATATTAGCATATTCTAAAAGTGCTGAAAGATATAGGTTCTATTTTGTGTTGAAAAATCTGTAAGTTATAGCAAATAAGGAGCAGCAACTGAAGGAGGAATAAGTTGCACTGAGTCTGCTTTTTCTATTTCTTTGGAAAAATCATCTTTGTTTGCTTCTCTTACTCATGTTCAAAACGTGTTTATGATTATTTTTAAGTAGGCATTCCTAAGTGATGAGATTGTATATGTCTTCTCTTACTCATGTTTGAAACGTGTTTATAATTATTTTTAAGTGGCATCCCTAAGTGATGAGTTTGTATATGCAGCAATTAAGCAGCGAATGGAAAAAGATGTTGATGAAGTTAGCAAAGTAGCTCGATTCATCAAATTAAAGATTGAGGAACTTGACAAAGAAGTGAGTAAGATTAGATGCTTTTATCTCGCCTTATCCAAAAAAATAATAATTTCTTTCATCTCTTAATTCTAGTACTTTTGTGTTTTTTTACGGCTATGATCTATTTTCTTACATTGTAGAATCTGGCCAGTAGAAGTAAACCAGGATGTGGTAAAGGATCAGCTGTTGACAGATCAAGAACGGCAACAACAGTGTAATTTTGAATCCTTACATCTCCTGTGTCTACTCAATAGTTGTTACCTTTTTTGATATGGTCACACCTTGATGTTATTTTGACATTCTTGGGTGGGTATCTCTGAATAACTTATTTAAATGAATGAACTAATGGCTGCTGGAATAAAACTATGTATTGGGACTGACGGTGGATAAGTTTGAGGATAGAATTAGATTGTCACCGTGCATTTGTCGGTAAAACTGCATGCTATGTTCTTTTTCTCTTTGAAGTACAGTTATGGTGTACTACTTAAAAGTCTTATTGCTCTATTACTTATACACAATCAAATGTGCTTCTCTATTTCTTCTTAGTAACATATTCACGGGTTGGCTTTTGCCTTGTTGCGAGTGCATATCTGACTTATACGAACATCACCTTCTGACTCAAACTACAAAAGTAATGACCAATTTATATGCTCATTAAGTACAAATGTGAGTTCTTAAATGCACATATCTTAAAACACAAAGAAGTCAGTATCTTCCAGTTTGTCATAGTGCTTAATGTGTCAGAAAAAATGAAGCAGAGCAATTATGCCTTTTCTCATGCTTCCCTTCTGTTCCAACAATTCAGATTCTCAGTTATTCACCTTATTACACATATGGTCAATGAGTGAACTCGGCTTGCTATCTTTGATTGCAGTTCCTTGAAAAAGAAGTTCAAAGATAAAATGTCCGAGTTTCAGGTATGTCAGCTACATTAGGAATGACTCTTTCTCTTCTGGGGTTTGCTTGCTTTTCAGGTTTAGCTGATAAAGTATGTTTACAGACATTACGAGAGAACATCCACCAAGAATATCGTGAGGTTGTTGAAAGGCGTGTATACACAGGTGTTAAGAACTCCTAGATTTGAATTTCTGTATCGGTTACTTAAGGATTTTCATAATTGTAACTATTTGCTTTTGGTGTGTATGACAGTGACGGGCAATCGAGCTGATGAAGAGGTGAAGCTATGTAGTGCTTTTGAATTCTTGAAAATGCTAGTAATGCTTTTTGTGCACATCTAAATTTTCCCCTTTATTTCCACTTCATGCAGACAATTGATCGGTTGATAGAGACTGGGGACAGTGAGCAGATATTCCAGAAAGCTATTCGAGAACAAGGGAGAGGACAGGTATGAACCTGCTCAGCTGTTTATACTATCCTTTCCGCTCAGTAGCTTTACAGTAGTGTCCTAGTATTAATTCACATATGACAAAGGATCAAGTTATCATGCTTTAACTAGCGTTTTCTTGGGGCATATGGTGGTTATGCGTGTAAAGCTGACTCTTGGTTTCTGTTTGAATTTCCTGGGTTATGGTCAATAAGTCAAATAGGACCACCCTATACCATTTAGTGCTGTTTGAGTTCTGTTCATTTACATATAATCGGATATTTAAGTAGGTTTTGATGAGTAACATCCTTGAGGGCCCTGATGCTTTCTCTCTCTCCCCTCCCACAAATTCCTACATGTCAGCAGTTTATTGATACAGGAATAGTTTGCACACGGTTTAGCAAGAAGGAAAAAAGATTGAGCTGGTTGGTAAGATAGGATTGGGGAATAATAAACTGCTGATGGTAAAGATAAGATTGGTGAATACCTTTTTTTTTTGGTTCGGTAATGGAATCAATAATTCCCAAGGGAAGCCTCTTGCCCCTCCGTTAAGCAGCCGTAATATTTTCTTCCCACCAAAATTTCAAATAAAATAATTTCTTACCATCATATCTGTATCCGTACATATAACTCTCACACCCATTGATACACAAGCCTTGCCTAACAGAGGAAGTTTTAAGCACCTGGGGTCGGTAATCCAAGGTAATTGGGAGATTGACGATGATGTCACACATCGTATTGGTGCGGGGATGAAATGAAGGTTCGCATCTGGTGTTTTGTGTGACGAGAATGTGTCATCAAGATTTAAAGGTAAGTCCTAGAGAGTGGTGATTAGACCTACTATGTTGTATGGGGTGGTGTGTTGGTCAGTAAAGAACTCCCATATCCAGAAGATGCGAGTAACATAAATGAGGATGCGAGATGAATATGTAGGCATACTAGGAGATAATAGATTAATGTGGGAGTGGCTTCCGTGGTGGACAAGATGCACGGGAAGCGAGGTTGAGATCATACGGGCATGTGAAGAGGAGGCACACAGATGCCCCAGTGAGGAGGTGTGAGAGGATAGCACCATGGGCCTGAGGAGAGGTAGAGGTAGGCCAAAGAAGTAGTAGGGGGAGGTGATTAGGCAGTACATGGCGTTGCTGCAACATACCGAGGACATGACCTTTGATAGGAAGGTGTGTGGGTCGAGAATTAGAGTATAAAGTTAGTAGGTAGTCGAGCGTTTCTCTGTTCCATACCCAGTAGTATTAGTAGTATTTTCGTATTTTCTTATTATTCGATTCCTATTACTACATGTTATTTCTTTCTCTTCGGTCATCTTACCATCTTATTTTACTGTTGCTATTGTTTGTTGTTACTGCTTATTTTCTTCTGTCCTTGATCCGAGGGTCTATCAAAAACAACTTCTTTACCTAGGTCTGCGTATACACTACCCTCCCCAAACCCTACTTGTGGGATTACACTGAGTTTGTTATTATTGTTGTTTCAACTCCATTTATATTTTCCTTTTCTCTAGAATGTCATGGCGTACTCTCCCTGTGAAAACAAAAGAGAAGGAAATTACCTTTTTCCTTCTCACTTGTTGGAACCATCATAAAGGATAGACTCATTCAAAATACTTAAAAATAGGATGGATGATTTGACTTTGGTAGAATAAGAAACGAGTGATTTCCACTCTGTAGCATCTTATACTGTCAACCCTTTCGCAAAATTTCTAAGCAGGATAATTTGCCTAGTTGACTAAGGTCTCTTTAATCCTCAGGCTGTTATTGCCCGATCAGTATCATGTGCTTGAAGTAGTATAACAGCAGATTACTGAAAAAAAAACAGTAATGTAACACATCATAATCAAACACATTTTCTGCTACATATATGTAAAACTGTTGCTGGGTTAAAAGATGTAGGGTTAGAGAGGTAGGCAATTAGTTACAACTGCATGGAGAAGTAGACATCAGATAGCAGTGGGAGGGAGTTATTTGGTTGGTCATCAGTGAGGCTTCAAGACAGAGCATTATTTTGGTAATAACTAATAGGTCATATTTTGGCCACCGGTCTTCATATATAATCAATTGTAACGATAAGCTGTTTCTCTTCCTTGCTAGACTCATATTGTTTCTCCTCTTTTTCTCCTGAATGAAGTTATGCAAACTTTAGTCTTTTGCCCTCTTGCTCTGTTATCTACCTGTTTAGTTCCACTAACTACGACGCCAATGTGCCACTTGTCAATGTTACTATTTTGCAGATAATGGATACCCTAGCGGAAATTCAAGAGCGTCATGATGCAGTCAGAGAGCTAGAGAGGAAACTTCTTGAGTTGCAACAGGTATGACAAGTGTCCCTATGACGAGGGACACAATAACAACAAAATTTGCTCGAAAATCCCTCATTGTCAAGAAAGGGGGGAAAGAGAAGGGACAAGGAACACCGGAAAGTAGAAGAAAAATTAGTTATATTTTTGTTCTATTCTGTTGAAAATATAATTAAGTAATAAAAGGTATACCTTCTCTAACAACTTAAGTTTTTGGATGAGATGGTTACACAATTCAACGTGGTATTAGAGCAGCCAGAGGTCCCGGGTTCAAGTCTCACCGCAACGCATTACTGGAAGGAGCAGATTGCTTAGCTTTAAAAAGAATCAAGCCTCCACGTAAAGGGCACGTGCTGAAAATATAATTAAGTAAATAAAAATGTACTCTCTCTAACAGCTTAAGCCGTTAGATGAGATGATCACACAATTCAACCTATTTTATTATATCTTCTAATTGTGGACTAAACATGAGTTCAGAGCGCTGAACATGGTCCCTCCTACCATATGTTTCTGATATCATCTGTGTTCAGTATAATGCCATTGGTTTAATCACTCCCAATGAAATACAATCACTGAAATGGAGGAGTTCCATAATTATCTGGAAGGTGACAGGCATTGTGGGAAGTGATGATGCCATTATGGAATTAGTGCCTGATAGAAAATAGGAAAAACAGGAAGTGATATCGGGTTTAAAATTCATTATTATCTTTAATGCAGATATTCATGGATATGGCAGTGTTGGTTGATGCTCAAGGGGACATGCTTGATAATATAGAATCACAGGTACTGAAATTCATTATCTTGTATGACCCCTATCTATTCTGATACAGATACTATTTTTTCTTTTTGTTTCTCTTGCATTTTATATTTTCTCTATCTTTTTGTTTCATTTTCTCATTGCTTGACATTCCAATTGAAATTCATTATCTAGTATGACCCTCACCCTGGTACCTACTCTTTCTTCTTTTGCATATCTTAAATCTTCTGTCTTTTTATTTTCTTTTCCTCATTGCTTGACAATCCAATTAAAATACATTATCCTTGTATGAATCCTACCCTGTTACCTACTCTTTGTTCTTTTTTCTATTGGTTTTCTTTGTTGAAAATATTCTCTATGTTTATGTTTTCTTTCCTCATTGCTTGAGAATCCAAATTTCAGGTTTCAGCTGCAGTAGACCATGTGCAATCAGGGAATACTGCTCTACAAAAGGCAAAGTCACTACAAAGGAATTCAAGAAAATGGATGTGCATCGCCATCATCATCCTTCTGATAATCGTTGCAGTCATCGTTGTTGGCGTGCTCAAGCCTTGGAATAGCAACAAGGGTGCTTGACTCTTTCTCCCACACAAGCAATGTACAAAATCCAGCTGCAAGTTTATGAGTTCTATCTCTGCACACACTTGGTCATTACAGCTTTTTCTTAGTTTTGTGCATACTGAAACTGCAACTGTCTCTACCTCAACATTTGAGTTTGAAACTGTCATTGGAAATGTGTTATTCGATTCTTTGCGGATCTGTTTCTTTTTTTGGGTTAGCTGGAAAGTGGTTAGCGTAGTGGCAATACATACAACACAAACTCATCCCACCATAGCCGAGATAAGTTGCATGTTGGTAGAGAAAGTTTTACCATTTGCAGGTGGTGTCGTTGCAAGTGATTGTGTGTTGCTTGGTTGTGATGGTCACAGTGCAAACTCCAGCAAGCTGTGGAATTGTGCGGAGGATCAAGATTCTCATCTCTGTTGTCTTTCATATAAAATTAGTTGTGTACTTTGCTTGTCTGTGTCATATAAAATATGTTACAATACGTTTGTTCTATTCCATGTATTTGTTTTATTCCATGGACTAAAAATAGTCATTATGGCTAATTGAGTTGTGGGTACTGCCACCATTTACAAACAACCCCTCATCCCGGTGCATGACCCCCAATCCCAGTCAAACATTCAAAGGAAAGGACCTTCAAAGTTGCTCAGGCCCCATTTGTTTGCACTTAATGAGGGTGTGAATCTGAATGAATCCGATCTTAGCCCATTAAGTGTATTTGTTTTTCTATTTTTTAAAAGTCTGAATAGGTCTGGTTGGGTCAAACCTTTAGATGAGTCTTAATTCCTTTCAGAGGTTAATAATATCGAAAATACATGCCTCTTTTTTCGGTGCTCCTTTTCTCTCTCTCGACATCAGGCTATTTCTTCTAAACCCAAAACAAATTTCATCTTTCACACGTCTCTCTCTTCACATGTTTTACTTTAATTATTTAAAATATTTTTTTAATATTTAAATTTTAAAACTTGATCTGATTATCAGTTAGTTTTTCAAATATACTAATTTTTGCGCATCTAAATTATAACTAGTTTCGAGTTTATTGTGTTGATTTGTTGGATAATTTGATTAGAAGATAAATTTATGTTCAAAATTTTTTTTGGTTACATTTCGTTACTACAATTGTTGTTATTATGTATAATTTTCATTTATAGTTGAAATAGTTTAACAATTGGATCTTATATAAAATATTGATTTATATCTTATAATATTTCAATTTATCTCAAATAATAACTTTTTGTTCAAGTTAATATTTTCACTAATTGATATAATATTTAATCACTTTTTTTTGAATTGTATATGTTTTTATCTTGAAATATATATATTATACGTATTCAGATGTTGAAAAACAAACAACCTTAATCATTCAGTGTTCAGATCTGCATACCACATCTTAATATCCAGACGTGCATTCAGATTCAGACGTCTTAGTCTTAAAAAAAAACAAATGAGGCGTGTCATATGAGGATGACAAGCGGTGCGGGCGGTGAAGGTTCTGCCTTAACCCGTAAAATTTCATCCTGCCCTGCTCTGAATTTATACCCCTGTCCGCCCACCCCGCTAATTTTTTTTACTTTTTCAATTTGCCTTATATTTATTTTAATTTCTTTTTGAAATGGCTGCTAGGTTTCTTGGTGATTTCTTACATTCTTGCATATCCTACAAATTAGCCATCTTAATAAATACTTCATCGAGTCTGCAGGTGCTTGAAAACATCAAAACTAAAAGAAAGAATAACAATTAAAAAAAGAATGATAAGATATATTATAGTATTTTTACATGGCTGCATGACTCATCCAAGGTTTTTTTTTTTGTTTTTCATTTTTATTTTAGGAGAAAGATTCATTAAGACTAAGATTTTTATTCTAAGAGAAAGTTCATCTGACTAGATATTTTTCTTAATTATTCATTTTAGGAGATTAATTTATCATTCTTATCTTAGGAGAAAAATTCATCAGATTAAGAATTCTATCATAGGAGAAAATTTTGTCAGACTATGACTTCTTTTCTTAGGACAAAAATTCATTAGACTAAAACGTTTATCCTAGGAGAATTTTTTTTCAGACTAGGACTTTTTATCTTAGGAGAAAGATTCATCAGATTAAGATTTTTTATTTGGAGGAAAACCCATCATGTATTATCCTACGAGGAAAATATGAAGAACAATGACATGATTTATGTATACTAGCAAGATAAATAAAAGTAAAGACTTGAGAAACCTCCTTTCGTTTTCTTTTAAAAACCGATCTCACATCCGGTGAGAACCAGACCTGCGTAATTTGACCAGTTTTCAGGACTCTGGATCACATCTTTGAAAAATTCAGGCTTATTTGTAACAATCTCTTTTTTTGGGTAAAATTGTTGACAGGGTTTCAGATTTTTTCAAATACCAGAATTTACAGGAACCGGGAAAATTTCTTTCTCATATTTTTCTTCTTCTGGTTTTGCCTCAATTTTCTCTCCCTATTTTTAGAAGTTGGTCAATATGCGCAAACCCAGTCAAACAAAATGCACAGGTAGCACATAAGATGCATCAGGATGATCTTGTAATTTTGGGTATGCCTGTCCTAGACGGACCCAACCCTGAGTTGAGTCCTTAAAGTCAAATGCACATGATGCAAATAAATGTTTCTACTAGGGATCCGACATGAGGCAATATTATTTTAAGTTTAAACCCTAGGGGGAGATTTTTAGACCCGCTTACCCAAGCAGATAGCTCGAGCCGAGGTGGGAGCAACACACCAGCACGAAGCCTACCCAGCCTAGTTACTGAACCAACCTCGTTCTAATTGGTATGACCTCTAACAGAAAAATGGGCCACGCGCACGTGCACACCATAAATTCAGAAGAATCAGAAGGGAGACATAAGAAGATAATTATACAGTTCAAATAATGTCAAAGCGGTAAATGAGCGGCATTTAACACATTAGGCTCACAAACAAAGTAATATCATAGAATCACTAAGGTCAAGTATAGATCTCATTACAAGCTCGAATTCTAAACCTTGAACCAGAAGATCCGGGTTCTTTTTTTTCCAGCAGAGTTGCCAGAGCTGTCACACCTCCGTTTTACGGGGAAATAAGTTTTTTCACTTTAAGCGACATTATTGAAATGAGATTATTTATTTTATATTTAAGACGCCACATGGAATAGTTATTTAGGTGTTCTAAGTCACCGATTTATTTTAAATCCAATCAAGGAAGTTTGACTCTGTTTAAGTCCGCAAAACATAGAAAACCAAGTAAAATTCTGTTAAACGGGGAGAAGGTGTGATGCACTCCCAACTCCCAAGTTCCATTGTTTTAGCACTTTCACTTTACAAATCACACTTGGCTTATTATCCGAATCATTACATGTTTTAGGAACTCTATGCATTTCGGCATTTTACCACTTTTAATTGCTTTATTTATTATAATTATGCTTGAAACAAATCACGTATGCGTGTATTCGTTTTGTTTGACGCATCATGAATCATGCTGCGCGTACTTGTACACAATTAATAATACTTTATTATTTTAATATTTTTTTGTCAAAGTCGCATGAACATACTTTGCTTTTAATTTAAAAAATCCTAACTATATCACACAAATTTATACATAATCGCAATAATTGATTTATTAATACACGTCTAAAGCATACTAATGATTTGTGAGTTATTTTTCTAAACTAGTTTGAGATTATTATAAAGGCCATAGGTTATGAAATAATATCATTGTGAAAGAAATGTAATCGTTTGAAATTGATATGTACCAGTTATTAATTGTTATATTGGGTATAACCAAGTTGATTCTCTATTGGTCCATATCAGTTAATTCATTCCATTTACCCCCATGACCCACTTATTTAAAAGGGCCTAATCTTCATCAACCTACAACATTTCTCCCGCGGTCCGTTCCCATTATCGAAACTGACAATACCATTTTTTACTTCATGAGTAAGTTTCATAACATCTTCCTTGATTTGCCATATATCAAACAAATAACAATTCTTGCAAAATAAATTCAAAAAGAAAATGAATCAACAAAAGGCCTTCTAGTTAACTCAATAAATGGCAAGACCATATAGTAACAAACAATTCATAACCTGACCAAGTTCAAGATTCAAATAAATTTATTGAATAATCTTATCACAAAGAGTACGTTTAGGTCCCAAAATCTTTATTTAAAGAGATGAGATAATGTAACGACCGCCCGATCATTTTGAAAGTAATAGCCTCGATCCCCTATTAACTGCTTTTCCCGTATCCTTTTGTGCTTATGTGACTTTCCAGGAGGATTTTGTTGTAGTTTCGGAGTGAATTAGGACACTTAGTCCCTAAACGGAAGCTTAAGTCTTATGATTTCGAGTGTAGTTGGCATTGTGTGAAGGCGACTCCGGAAGGGAGTTTCGTCGGCTACGTTAGCTCCGTTGGGTGATTTTGGACTAAGGAGCATGTCCATACTATGAATTTGAGGTCTGTAGCTGATTTAGGCTTGAAATGACGAAAGTCGATTTTTTTCCGGGAGATTTTGGCCGGAAGTGAACTTTTTGATATTGAGGTCGGATTCCGATTCCGGAAGCTGTAGTTTCCGTAATGTTGAATATGATTTGTGTGCAAGATTTGGGGTCAATCAAATGTGGTTTGACAGGTTTCGGCATCAGTTGTAGAAATTTGAAGTTTCAAGTTCATTAAGTTTGAATCGGAGGGTGATTCGTGTTTTTAGCGTTGTTTGATGTGATTCGAGGGCTCGACTAAGTTTGTGCGGTGTTTTAGGACTGGTTTGTAGGTTTGGTTGAGGTCCCGGGGGTCCCCGGAGCCTCGGATGTGTTTCCGATGCTTAACAGATTGAATTTGGACTTAGGCAATTGCCAAAGATTTTCTTGTTTTTGGTGTTACACACCTGCGGAGGGGAGACTGCAGCTGCAGACTCGCATGTGCAGAAGGTAGCTCGCAAATGCAGCCCTGGTCTGGGTATCCAGTATTCTCAGGTGTGACAAAGGGACCACATAAACGGAGCCGCTCCTGCGGAGAAGTGATCGCATAAGCGAAGGCCGAGCTGGGTGAGGCTATTGCAGAATCGGACAAGTGTACGCAGGTGCGGACACCTGATTGCAGAAGCGGAACACTTGACTTTAAGTGGGATCCGCACATGCGATGGAATTTCCGCATGTGCGACTGCTGGTCCGCAGATGCGGAATCGCTGGGCAGAAAAGATCGAGTTCGAGGTTTGATTCCCAATTTCAATATTTGGACTTGAGAGCTCGGTGTGAGGCAATATTTCGAGGTTTCTTCAAGGAAATTATTGGGGTAAGTGATTCCATTCCGGATCGGACTATATTCCATGAATTTATTACTATTTTCATTATATTAGGGATTTGAGTTGGAAATTGGGAGAAAATGATAGAAACTTCCTAGACTAAAATTTTGAGTTTTGAAAGATGATTTGAGGTCGGATTCATGTAATTCTTGTATGGTTGACTCCTGAGTGATGGGTGTTCATATTTTGTGACTTTTACCCGATTAAGAGACGTGGGCCCGGAGAGACATTTTGGGTCGATTTCCTAGTTTCTTTCTTTAGCTTAGATTTCATTAATCATATTAGTTTCTTATAGATATATTTATGGTATGCATTTGATTTTGGCTAGATTTTGGCCATTCAGAGTCGGATATTCATGGGAAAAGCATTGTTACCGATTGATTGAGCTTGGTTTGAGGTAAGTGGCTTGCCTAACCTTGTGTGGGGGAAATCCCCTTAGGATATGGTACTGCTATGATATATGAGCATCGTGTACGCGAGGTGACGAGTGCTTACACGGTCTATTTATTGAAAAACCTGATTTTTACTGAGTAATAACCTGTTTTCATCTTAATTAAGTATACTAGCATGTGTATTTATCCTGTTAGCCAAGAATAGCATGTCTACATGTATTAATTGCTTATCTGAACTCTTTGTAGTATGCTTAGTGGATTCCTGCTTCTTTTCTTGACTTGTACTTAGCCTAAAATGAGGTTTTTCTTGTTGTAACTGTTATCTTCATTTGTTTGAGTTGCGTGTTTATCATTGGGACTACGGGACGGTATACGAGGAGATTCCCCTGCACATTTACTTTTGAGACTACGAGGCGGTACTTTGGGCATTTTCCCTGCATATTTATTTTGGGACTAGGAGACGGTATCTCGGGAGATTCCCCGCTATTTAACCTGTGTGTTGTACTACTATTTGATGCATTTCCTTTTGTTAAATTCTAGTATATTATTATAATTTATATTTTCCCGCCTTATTTATTATTCACCAGTGGGCCTGACCTACCTCGTCACTACTCGATCGAGGTTTGATTGGCACTTACTGGGTACCATTGTGGTGTACTCATGCTACTCTTCTGCACATGTTTTTGTGTGCAGATCTAGGTACATCAATCTAGCCTCGCTATTAGTTGTGCACCTGCTGCTGTTACAGAGACTTCAAGGTACATCTGCCGCGTCTGCAGACCTAGGTGTCCCCATCTATCTCTTCGTGTAGTTCTTCCTCTACTACTTCTAAATACTGATGTATAGAACAACTAGTCAAATTCTTAGAAGCTTGTGACTTATGATGTTCCGGGTCTTGGGAAGATTCTGTGTATATTTCGAGAGTTGTTATTGTATATGCCGAGCGACAATGCTTTCAGTTATTAAATTACATGTTGTTGTCAGTTGTTAAGATTTATACTTTTAATTTCATTGTTTTTCCGCAATGTTAGGCTTACCTACTCGTAAAGACTAGGTGCGATCGTGACCCTCTCACGGAGGGATGGTTAGGTCGTGACAAGTTGGTATCAGAGCCCTAGGTTCATAGGTGTCGTAAGTCACAAGCCGGTTTGTTAGAGTCTCGCGGATCGGTACTGAGACTTCCGTACTTATCTTCGATATGGAACTGTTAGGAAAAATTATACTTCTTTGATTCCTTGTCGTACAAAATTTGTTGACATCAAAATTCTAAACTCCTATCTTCTATTCTTTCTCACATATGGTGAGGACCCGTACCACAGGATCTGATGACCAGGAACCCATGCCCCCTGCTAGAGTCGAGAGAGGCCAGGGCCAGGGTAGATACCGAGGACGACCACGTGGTGCAGCTAGAGCACCCGCGTGAGCTGCGATAGAGGAGCCCTCAGTAGCTCCAACTGGAGGGCAGGCACCTGAGGTACCTGTTGCTGCACCAGCCTTCCAGGAGACGCTAGCCCAGTTCATGAACATGTTCAACACCTTAGCTCAGGCTGGATTGATTCTACTTGCTCCTACCACATCTTAGGTCGGGGGAGGGGCACAGACTCCCGCATCTTGTACCCCTGAGCAACGGGTCCAGGTCGACCAAGCCCTAGAGTTTATACCTATGCAGCCAGTAGCTCTAGCCCAGGACGAGGCTAGGACATCACCTTCTGAGGCAAAGCAACTCAGACTTGAGAGGTACAAGAAGTACCACCCACCTACCTCCATCGGATTGGAGACAGATGATGCCTAGGGTTTTCTGGAGGAGTGTCACCGTATTCTCCGTACTATACTTGCGGGGTTTCTTTTCCACATTCCAGCTTAGAGGAGTAACCTATCAGTGGTGGCATGATTATGAGTTGAGTAGTCCAGCTGAGGAAACTTCACTTACATGGACTCAGTTCTCGGACATGTTTTTGAGAGAGTATGTCCCTCAAAGCCTCAAGGACGCATGGCGCGCAAAGTTTGAGAAGCTGGGCCAGGGTGCCATGACTGTGTCAGAGTATGCAGTTCACTTTAGTGATTTGGCCCAACATGGATCGGCCTTGGTTGCCACAATTCGAGAGAGGGTTTGTCGGTTTATTAAGGGACTCCACCCCCGTATCCGGATTAGTATGGCCAGGGAGTTAGAGATGGATATTTCTTATCAGCAGGTTGTGAGTATTGCTAGGAAATTGAAGGGCATGCTTGCTTGGGATAGTGAGGAGAGGGAGGCCAAGAGGTCTTGAGAGTCTAGCACTTACAGTGGTACTCGTTCCCCAGCTGCAGTTCGCCATGGTAGGGGTTATGTGAGTCGCCCCGTTCATTCTGCTCTTCCATCTGCCACTGGAATTCCAACCCCTTCCAGGCCCCAGGAGCCTTATTATGCACCGCCAGTATCTAGTGTGCCTCCTGCACGGGGTGCTTTTAGCGACTAGTCCAGTAGACCTGGACCGAGCCAATCACAACAGCCACACCCTCTGAGAGCTTGTTTTGAGTGTGGTGACACTCGCCATATGGTGAGGGATTTCCCCAGACTTAGTAGGGGTGCACCTCCACAAACTTATCAGCCACCGCGCGCTCCACCGGGTCCTCAAGCTATGATTCCAACACCAGCTACCTCCCCACCTACTCATCTAGCTCGAGATGGAGGTTGGGGAGCTCGAGGTCGCCTTAGAGAGGGAGGCCAGGCTAGATATTATGCTCTTCCGGCTTGCACAGAGGCATTTTCTTTCGACTCTATCAATATAGGTGTTGTTCTGGTTTGTCATAGAGATGCGTCGGTCTTATTTGATCTGGGCTCTACATATTCCTATGTGTCCTCTTATTCCCGTATTTGGGCGTATCTCGGTGATCCTTTAAGTTCCCCTGTTTTTGTGTCTACTCATGCGGGAGATTCTCTTGTTGTGGACCACGTGTACGATCGTGTTTGATTGCTAGTAGTTTTTAGACCAGAGCCGATTTATTATCGCTCAGTATGGTAGACTTTGATGTTATCTCGGGCATGTACTGGTTGTCTCCCCATTATGCTATTCATGATTATCACGCTAAGACCGTGACGCTGGCTATGTCGGATTACCATGATTAGAGTGGAGAGGTACCTTAGAGTATACTCCCAGCAGAGTTATTTGATTTCTTAAAGCTCAACGAATGGTTGAGAAGGGGTGTGACGCATATCTAGCTTATGTGAGAGATGTCAGTATTGATACCCCTACAGTTGAGTCAGTTCCAGTAGTGAGGGGATTTCTAGATGTGTTTCCAGTTGATCTTCCGGGCATGTCGCCCGACAAAGATATTGATTTTGGCATTGATTTGTTGCCGGGCACTCAACCCATCTCTATTCTTCCATATAATATGGTTCCTCTTGAGTTGAAGGAGTTGAATGAGCAGTTATAAGAGTTTCTTGATAAGGACTTCATTCGACCCAGTGAGGTCACCTTGGGGTGCTCCGGTCTTATTTGTGAAGAAAAAGGATGGTTCCATGCGTATGTGCATTGATTATCGCCACCTGAACAAAGTTACAGTGAAGAACAAGTATCCATTGCCACATATTGATTACTTATTTGATTAGTTACAGGGTACCAGGGTGTTTTACAAGATTGACTTATGTTCGGGCTATCATCAGTTGAAGATTCGGGAGTCAGATATCCTAAAGACAGCTTTCAGGACTCGGTATGGTCACTACGAGTTCCTTGTGATGTCTTTTGGGCTGACCAATGCCCCATCAACTTTTATGAACTTGATGCACAATGTATTCCGGCCCTATCTTGAATCTTTCATCATTGTGTTTTTATTGACGACATTCTGTTGTACTCCTGGAATCGGGACGATCATGATCAACACCTGAGGACTGTGCTTCAGACCTTGAGAGAAAAGAAGTTATATGCAAAATTTTCAAAGTGTGAGTTTTGGATAGACTCAGTGGAACTTTTGGGTCATGTAGTATCGAGTGACGGGATCAAGGTGAATCCGAAGAAGGTGGAAGCACTGTTACACCCTAGTCGCATAGGCGCACATACAAGGAAAAAGTAGTACGGGCTGCATGACAGAAGGTAGCAGGAGTTTCGAGATTAAAAGAATTCTGACCACAGACCGTGGTGTGAGAAAGAGGCCTAAAGGGGGGAATGACCTGACCTTTGGATTTATTCAAATAACAATTGCTAAGATGACAAGAAGAGTATTAAAATATTCGCAAGAGCTATAGATTATGATAAGTGCATCAGTGAACATTCGAGGACGAATGTTCCAAAGGGGGGAAATGATGTTGCACCCCATGTTTTCGTATGTGAAAGTATGCCGTAAGTAAATTTATGAAAGCTCGTAAATGAGATATTACATCCTGCATTTTTCGTACGTTAAAGTTTCGTCGTAAGTTAATCGACGTAAGTTCGGGAATGAGATTATTTTAAGATTATAAGCATTTTATGCTATTTCAAACAAGTAAAGAGTAAATTAGTGAAGGTGAGAGGGTAAGCAAATCGATGAAAATGAATTTCGTCGAAGTTTGACATTTTGGGATAAATTACGACCCGAGCTAAAATACCCGGTATTTATGGACTAGTACCTTACAAGGTACCACATGGCCATGATAGTAAGGTATATAAGGTATGTTAAAAGTGAGTAGTATTTTAAATAATTTGAGATACTTCTTAATTATGTGGGTAATTGGTTAATTATTAGTTAATGGGAGATTAACTAATTGATTAAGAAATTAGTGGGCGGTTAGGGATTTTTGGATAAGCCCCAACGTGGAAGCCCACTATGCCCATATATATGACTCTTAAATCATTGTAAGGTGGCATAGTTAGAAAATATTTGGTGGCCAAGTCTTACAATGTGGGGCCCACACCACAAGACTTGAAAAAACCTATCTAAATAACTTAAGAAGGTGCTTACATCTCCACAATAAGGTGAAGGGGAACTTCATCAAGTCATATGAAATCATTTTGTGTAATAGTAGCGTGAGGATTTTCATAACATCTTCAACAAATTCAACAAGATTTCATAGCAATTTAACAAGATTTCTTACTATATTAGCAACATGAGATTTGCGATTCTAAGGGAGTACGGTGTAATCTTCCTCAAGAACATCATACAGATTTTTTCCTACATCAATCCGCTGTTACGTGTTTTCGCAAAATACGTGTGTTAGAAGGATTGTCAAAAGAATTGGCTCAGGTATGTTAAAGCTATCCCTTCTTTCTTTTTGGCATGATCCAAATAATACAAATGAAACGAGAAAAATACGCAACTTTCATAAATGACTCTATTCATAAAAATACCAGGGGTGTCTATATTCATGATTCCCGATGTGAATTATTATTATATCTTCTGTTCATGGGTCTCATAAAAACACGTATTTGATAAAGTTTATCCGAAAGGCATATTGATTTTTATGACATTCCGAGAAATCTTATTAACTTATCTCTTATGCATTTCACGCATTTATACATGTACATTGACCCATGAACAATTGACGTTATATACACATATATTATATGTATATGGGACATGGTCAAAGGTTACCACGTTATATACACACTACTACCTAATCAGCTGGTATACGTTGGTGATTTGCCTACAATGGACGGAATATTATGATGGGATGACCTCAGAGGCTTGATGATGATATGAACTCATATACCTATGCATGGTATGACATTTATACGCATATGCATGACATTATAAAAATGAAATGATTTATAGAGCTATGCAGACGTACATGTCGAGTCTTTTATTCCATGTTTCTCTCATGTCTATTATTTACTGGTTTTTATTCCTTACATACTCAGTACATTATTTGTACCGACGTCCCTATTGCCTGGGGATGTTACATTTCATGCCTGCAGGTCCCGATAGACAGGTCGAGAGCCCTCCAAGTAGGCTATCAGCTCAGCGGAAGATGTTGATGCGCTCCATTTGCTTCAGAGTTGCTTGTTTGGTTGGTATGATTTAGACGTGTATTATTTGGTATGCTGGGACTCTGTCCCGACTTTTTTGAAAATTATGTATTCTTAGAGGCTTGTAGACAGATGTCATGTACGTAAAAGATTATATGACCTTGTCGGCCTATGTTCAGTGTATGAGTGGTTATTTTGGTCTTATAGGCCCGTATATCTTATGTATAAGGTTGTATTACATGTTATATTCTACTTATCTCACGGCAGCCTTCCTGCTCAGTTATCTATGATAGTATGACATGAAAAGATACGTTATATTGGTACTCAGTTGAGTAAGGTACCGGGTGCCCGTCGCGGCCCATCGATTTGGTTCATGACAAGCAGTGGAGAGTTAGCCTAGACTGTCATCAGCTACAGAGATTCAAAGTTTTCTTGGTTTGGAAGGGTATTACCGTCGTTTTGTAGAGGGTTTCTCATCTATTGCACCACCTATGACCAGGATGACCCAGAAGGGTGTTCCGTTTAGGTGGACAGAGGAGTGCGAGGAGAGCTTTCAGAAGCTCAAGACAGCTTTGACTACAACCCCAATATTTGTATTGCTTACAGGTTCGGAGTCTTATACTATATATTGTGATGCGTCGCGGATTGGTCTCAGTGTGGTGTTGATGCAGGACGGTAGAGTGATTGCCTATGCATCCATACAGCTGAAGGTGCATAAAAATAAATATCATGTCCACGACCTTGAGTTAACAACTATTGTTCATGCCTTGAAGATTTGGAAGCACTATTTGTACAGTGTCTCTTGTGAGATTTACATTGATCATCGGAGTTTGCAACATCTGTTCAAGCAAAAGGATCTTAACTTGCGTCAGCGGAGGTAGTTGGAGCTGCTTAAGGACTATGATATCACCATTTTATACCATCCGGGGAAGGCCAATGTGGTGGCCGATGCTTTGAGTCTCCGGGCAGAGAATTTGGGGAGCTTAGCATATCTACCAATAGCACTACCAATAGCAGAGAGGCCATTAGCATTAGATGTTCAGGCTTTAGCCAGCCAGTTTGTGAGATCAGATATTTCTGTGCCGAGTCGAGTATTGGCTTGTGTGGTCTCTCGGTCTTCTCTTTATGATCGTATCAGGGAGAGTCAGTATGATGTCCCTCATCTGCTTGTCCTTAAGGACACGGTCCAGCACGGTGATGCTAAGGAGGTCACTATTGGGATGATGGTGCATTGAGGATGCATGGCAGGTTATGTGTGCCTAATGTGGATGGTTTGTGTGAGTTGATTCTCCAAGCGGCTCACAGTTCGTGATACTCTATTCATTCGGGTGCCATGAAGATGTATCAAGACTTGAGGCAACATTAATGGTGGAGAAGGATGAAGAAGGACATAGTGGAGTATGTGGCTCGGTGTCTAAATGCCAACATGTAAAGTATGAGCATCATCGTCCAGATATGTTGCTCAGAAGTTAGAGATTCCGGAGTGGAAATAGGAGCGTATCACTATGGATTTTGTTGTTGGACTCCCACAAACTCAACAGAGGTTTGATGGAGTTTGGGTGATTGTGGATAGGCTGACAAGTCAACTCATTTCATTCCTGTGATGATTACCTATTCTTCCGAGCAGTTGGCTTGAATTTATATCCGCGAGATCATCAGGCTTCATGGCGTACCGTATCTATCATCTCTAACCGGGGTATATAGTTTACATTACGGTTCTGGAGGGCAATACAACTTGAGTTGGGTACTCGAGTGGAGCTGAGCACAACATTTCACACTCAGAAGAACGGACAGTCCGAGCGCACTATCCAGATATTAGAGGATATGCTTCGTGTGTGTGTGATGGAGTTTGGAGGTTCGTGGGATCAGTTCTTTCCACTTGCAGAGTTTGCCTACAACAACTGTTATCACTCGAGCATCCAGATGGAACTGTATGAGGATTTGTATGGTAGGCGGTGTTGGTCTCCAGTGGGTTGATTCGAGCCGGGCGAGGCTAGATTATTGGGTATAGACTTGGTTCAGGATGTCCTGGATAAGGTGAAGGTGATTGAGGAACAACTTCGCACAGCCCAGTCTAGACAAAAGAGTTATGCGGATCAGAAGGTTCGCGATGTTGCATTCATGGTTGGAGAGATGGTCTTGCTCCGGGTTTCGTCTATGAAGGGCGTTATGAGGTTCAGGGAGAAGGGAAAGTTGATCCCCAGGTTCATTGGTCCCTTTGAGGTGTTGCGGCGAATTGGGGAAGTTACTTATGAGCTTGACTTACCTCCCAGTCTAGCAGGAGTTTATCCGATACTCCATGTTTCTATGCTCCGGAAGTATCACGGTGATCCATCTCATGTGTTGGATTTCAGCTCAGTCAAGTTGGACAAGGATCTATCTTATGTTGGTGAGCCAGTGGCTATTCTGGACAGGCATATTCGAAAGCTGAAGTCAAAGAACATTGCTTTCGTGAAGGTTCACTGGAGGGGTTAGCTGGTCGAAGAGGAGACTGAGCATGATATGCACATCCGTTATCCTCATCTTTTCACTACTTCAGGTATGTCTCTATACTCATTCGATGACGAACGATTATTTTAAGACGGGGAGGATGTAACGGCCTGACCGATCATTTTGAGAGTAATAACGCCGATCCCCTATTTACTGCTTTTCCCGTGTCTTTTTCTGCTTATGTGACTTGCCGGGAGGTTTTTGTTATGGTTTCAGAGTGAATTGGGACACATAGTCCCTAAACGGAAGCTTAAGTCATAAAATTTCAACTGTAGTTGGAACTATGTAAAGACGTCTCCGGAATGGAGTTTCGTCGGTTCCGTTATCTCTGTTGGGTAATCATGGACTTAGAAACGTGTCCAGATTGTGAATTTGAGGTCTGTAGCTGATTTAAGGTTGAAATGACGAAAGTAGAATTTTTGGAGATTTTGGCCGGAAGTGGACTTTTTGATATCAAGGTCGGATTCCAATTTCGGAAGTTGGAGTAGGTCCATAATGTAGAATATGATTTATGTTCAATATTTGGGGTCAATAGGATGTGGTTTGATAGGTTTCGGCATCAGTTGTAAAACTTTGAAGTTTCAAGGTCATTAAGTTTCAATCGGAAGGTGATTCGTGTTTTTAGCATTGTTTGATGTGGTTCGAGGGCTCGAATAAGTTTGTATGGTGTTTTAGGACTAGTTGATAGGTTTGGTTGAGGTCCTGGGGGCCTCGGGTGTGTTGCGGATGCTTAACGGATTGAATTTGGACTTAGGCAATTGCTAAAGATTTTCTGGTTTCGGTGTTTCGCACCTGCAGAGGAGAGACCGCAGGTGTAAACTCGAACGTATGGAAGGTAGCTCGCAGATGCGGACCTGGTGTGGGTAGCCAGTGGTTGCAGGTGCGACAAAGGTTCTGTAGAAGCAAAGCTGCTCCTATGGAGAATTCATCGCAGAAGCGAAGGCCAAGCTGGGTGAGGTTATCACAGAAGCGGACAAGTGTCCGCAGGTGCGCACACGCAGGTGCGACCATTGAATTTAAGTAGAATCCGCACCTGCGATGGAATTTCCACAAGTGCGGCATCGCATGTGCGATCGCTGGTCCGCATATGCGGAATCGCTGGGCAGAAAAGATCAGGTTCAAGGGTTTGATTCCCATTTTCAATTTTGGGACGTGAGAGCTAAATGTGAGGAATGTTTTTGAGATTTCTTCAAGGAAATTGTTGGGGTAAGTGATTATAACCCGGATTGGACTATATTCCATGAATCTATTGCTATTTTCATCATCTAATTAGGGATTTGAGTTGGAAATTTGGGGGAAAATTGTAGAAACTTCCTAGACTAGAATTTTGAGTTTTGAAAGGAGATTTAAGGTCTTATTCGAGTAATTCTTGTATGGTTGGGCTCGTGAGTGGTTGGGTGTTCATGTTTTATGTCTGAGACGTGGGCCCGGGGAGACCGTTTTTGGTCGATTTCCTAATTTCTTGCTTTAGCTTATATTTCATTAAATAGATTAGTTTCTTACAAATATGTTTATTGTTTGTAATTGATTTTGGCTAGATTTGGTCCATTCGGAGTCGGGTATTTGTGGGAAAAGCATTGGTACCGATTGATTGAGCTTGGTTCGAGGTAAGTGGCTTGCCTAACCTTGTGTAGGGAAAATCCCCTTAGGATTTTGTACTGTTATGATATGTGAGTGTCGTGTACGCGAGGTGACGAGTGCGTACACATGCTATTTGCTTAGAAACTTGATTTTTACTGCGTAATAACCTATTTTCATCTTAATTGAGTATTCCAACATGTGTAGTTATCCTGTTAGCCTAGAATAGCATGTCTACGTGTCTTAATTGCTTATCTGAAATCTTTGCAGCATGCTTAGTGGATTCCTGTTTCTTTTCTTAACTTGTACTTAGTCTAAACTGTAGTTTTTCTTGTTGTAACTGTTATCTTCATTTGTTTGAGCTTCGTGTTTATCTTTGGGACTACGGGACGGTATCCCTGGAGATACCCCTACACATTTACTTTTGAGACTATGAGGCGGTACCTCGGGAGTTCTCCCTGCATATTTACTTTTGAGACTACGAGGCGGTACCTCGGTAGTTCTCCCTGCATATTTAATTTGGGACTACGAGATGGTATCTCGGGAGATTCTCCGTTGTGTAACCTGTGCGTTGTACTATTATTTGTTGCTTTTCCTTTTGTTAAATTCTAGTCTATTATTATACTGTATATTTTCCTACCATATTTATTATTGACCAGTGGGCCTGACCTGACCTCGTCACTACTTTCCACTTACTAGGTACCATTGTGGTGTACACATGCTACTCTTCTGCACATATTTTCGTGTGTAGATCCATGTACATCATTCCAACCTAGATATTAGTTGTGCACCTGCTACAGTTACAGATACTTCAAGGTACATCTGCCGCGTCCGCAGACCTAGGAGTCCCCCTCTATCTCTTTGTGTAGTTCTTCCTCTACTACTTCTAAATACTGATGAATAGAACAGTTAGTCAAATTCTTAGAAGCTTGTGACTTATGATGTTCTAGGTCTTGGGACAATTCTGTGTATATTTCGAGAGTTGTTATTGTATATGTCGAGCGACATTGCTTTCAGTTATTAAATTACTTGTTGTTGTCATTTGTTAAGATTTATGCTTTTAATTTCATTATTTTTCCCCAGTTTTAGGCTTACCTAGTCGTAGATACTAAGTGTCGTTGCAACCCTCTCACGGAGGGAAGGTTAGGTCGTGACAGATAAGGAACAAACCTTTAAACTTTGAATCTCAAAAGAAACTAAACTAGACGCGACCTTGACTGGGACCAACATACGGAGCTTTGGACAGGACCTCTAACGCCAACCTCTCGAGCGGAATTTTGCCGGCGACCTTAAGGCTCAGCGGAAACTGGGGTTTTATTCTGCGTTTGAGCATCTGTTTTGGGGTTCTTTTCAGGTAGTTTTCATGGCTATTTGGGAGTAGTGTTCATGGGGGTTGTTTTTCTGGAGATTTCAGTTGTGTTTGGAACGACTTTTCTGCTTGTTTTGGGAGTGGTTTTGGTGGGTTATTTCAAGGTGGTTAAAGGACTGCTTTAATTGAGTTCTACATGGGTTTGGGGGTTGGTTTGAGCTCGAGTTTTAAAGCTGAAAATGATGGTTTTTTCAGTCATCTTTGGCATGCTTTTTGCTGCCGCTTTGGGGCTGGAGTTTGGCTGGTTTTTAGGTGTATTTTTGGACGTATTTCAGCTACTTTTCATGGATTATTTTTTCTAGGGTTTGGAGTAATTCATGGATTGAGAGGGATGTATAAAGGGATGGTTTTGAAGTGGGAAGGTGAGATATTGCTATGGTGTTTTTGAAGTGGGAAGGTCACGGAGGCCAATAATGCGACGTTTGGTCGTATGTACGAGGAATTAGGGGGAAAAGGCGTGGACAGGATGTTATTTTGGTTGGATAAAGCGAGGGAGAGGAAGTCTCGGGATCTAGACCAAGTGAGGTGCATCAAGGACGAGGATGGTAGAGTATTGATGGGGGAGCCTCAGATTAAGTAGATGTGGCAGTCGTACTTCCGTGGTCTTCTTAACGAGGAGGGGGATCGGGATATAGATCTAGGGGAGTTGGGTCATTCAGAGAGTCATTGTGATCTTGGGTATTGCAGGCGCATTTGGGTGGAGGAAGTTGTGGGGGCTTTGCATAGGATGAGTAGGGGTAGAGCGATCGGGCCGGACGAAATTCTGGTTGAGTTCTGGAAATGTGTGGATAGGATAGGATTGGAGTGGCTGACTGGGTTGTTCAATGTAATTTTTAAGACTAAGGGGATGCCGTAGGAGTGGAGGTGGAGTACAGTGGTGCCCTTGTATAAGAACAAAGGTGATATCCGGTGTTGTAACAACTATAGGGATATCAAATTACTATACCATACCATGAAAGTCTGGGAGCGGGTGGTTTAGCCGAGGGTGAGGAAGACGACGTCTATATCCGACAACCAGTTTGGTTTCATGCCGGGTCGCTCCACTAAGAAAGCTATCCACCTTGTTAGGAGATTGGTGGAATAGTTTAGGGATAAGACGAAGGACCTGCACATGATGTTTATTGACTTGGAGAAAGCATATGACAAGGTCCATAGGGAGGTGATGTGGAGATGTCTGGAGGCAAAGGGCGTGCCGGAATCCTACATCAGAGTGATCAAGGACATGTACGATGGAGCTAAGACTAAGGTTAGGATACTGGGAGGTGACTCGGAGCATTTCCTGGTGGTTATGGGGATTCATCAAGGATCTGCGCTTAGCCCATTCCTATTTGCCTTGGTGATGGAAGCACTGACACACCATATTCAAGGGGATGTGCCATGGTGTATTTTATTTGCTGATGACATAGTTCTGATTGACGAGATGAGGGTCGATGTTAACGAGAGGTTGGAGGTCTGGAGACAGACCCTCGAGTCTAAGGGTTTCAAATTAAGCAGGTCTAAGACAAAGTATCTGGAGTGAAAGTTTAGCGCCGAGTCGAGTGAAGTAGGCAGGGACGTGAAGCTTGGATCTCAGGTCATCCTCAAGAGGGACAACTTCAAATACCTTGGGTTGGTGATTCAGGGGGACGGAGAGATCGGCGAGGAAGTCACTCATCGTATAGGGGCGGGCTGGATGAAATGGAGGCTGGCATCAGGAGTCTTGTGTGACAAGAGAATGCCACCAAAACTCAAAGGTAAGTTTTATAGAGTCGTGGTTAGACCGGCCATGTTGTATGGGACAGAGTGCTGGCCAGTTAAGAACTCATATTCAGAGGATGAAGGTAGCGGAGATGAGGATGCTCAGGTGGATGTGCGGGCACACTAGGATAGATAGGATTAGGAATGAAGATACTCTGGCGAAGGTGGGCGTGGCCCCGGTAGATGATAAGATGCGGGAAGCGAGGATCAGATGGTTCGGGCACGTGCGGAGGAGAAGCCTTAGTGCCCCGGTGAGGAGGTGTGAGCGGCTGGCGGTGGTGGGTTCGAGAAGAGGTAGAGGGTGGCCTAAGAAGTATTGGGGAGAGGTGATTAGGCAGGACATGGCAAGACTACGGATTACAGAGGGCATTGCCCCTGATAGGAAGGTTTGGAGGTCAAGCATCAGGGTTGTAGGATAGGAGGTACTAGAGCTTTTCTTACTTCATTCCCGGGGTGACACGGGGTTGGATAGGGTTTACCACAGATGGCTTGCGGATTGTATTGAGCTCCTGGACGGTAGTTTTTGGCTAATATCATTGCATGTCATTTATTTTATGATTCTCATGCTTAGGTTACTATTTCTACGATTTCTGCTGGAGTTACTAATGAATTGTCTTTTCTTTTCTTTTCTTGTTTTTATTTTTCTGTGCCGAGGGTCGATTGGAAACAACCTCTCTGCCCTATCGCGGTAGGGGTAAGGTCTGCGTACGCATTACCTTCCCAGACCCCACTTTGTGGGACTTTACTGGGTAGTAGTAGTAGTTGTTGTTGTTGTCTATGGTGTTAAAATGGCGGGTTTTAGTAGGTTTCATGGCTGAGAGTTGCTGAATTTTTGGAAGAAAGGGACGCTTTCCATCTTCTCTTCTTTTTTTTTCCCTACTGCTGCGATTTTGCATCTTTTTAAAGCTGCTCCTCGGGTTCTCTCTCCGTTCTCTCGTGTTATCTTTTGTGGGCTATATATAGGGAATATTTGTACAAAGGACGAGGCGTGAGGGTGTGAGATGCTAGTAGGGGTGGGCATCGGTCGATTCAGTTCGATTATGAATATTATTGGTTTAGCATATCGGTTATCGGTTTACAAATATAATAAACCGATAATATACTAGTTATCGGTTATCAATTAATCGATTATCGATCATTATCGGTTCGGTTATCGGTTTACACGATAAGATAACTCAATCTAGAGTTAAGCAAAAAAGAGAAGATAATTCACTCGAGTTAAGCAAAAAAGAGAAGAATTCACATATAGTATACTACCCAATTCTGCATTCTAGCCACAACTAATATTTGAAGCACGTTTCATTTTGACAAATTCATGTGCAATCTCAAAAATTGATAGTACAACTCCACAAATATTCCATCTCCAATTCACTGAAAATATTAGTTAACAAGAACATAAATTACAACTTTTTGGTTTCCTGCCAAACCATAATCAAGAGATCTCATTTTCCAGAGTCCAATTGTAGCAAGAGCAACAAGAGTACTAGTAATTCAACAGTTGTCCAAACACAACTGAAATAATGTTAATTCTTCAACAACAGTTGTTCAAATACATTAATAACAATACAATGTAGTAGCAATGTCACCTTAAAATTAACAAGTACAAACATAGTACTAAAATATGAGCACAAAATAAAGAATCGAAAACAATCAAATTTTTTATATTTTATTATCGAACTATTCTGTAAAACTAAAAAGAAAGGAACGAAATTTGTTCTTAACAAAGAAGTAATTTTGGAATACAAACTTATGCCAAGATTCTAAGAATGTGGTTATACTTTGAATTTTGAAGAAATGTTCAAGAATTGAATCAGAGTTTGAAGAGTGAACTCGAAACTTCAATCTTAAATGCGGCTGGGAAAATAGGGAGAAAAAGAGAGAATGAAGCCCTAGATGTATTTATATGCTTAAGGGTAAAATCGTAATATTATTAAATCTTATTGGGTTATCGGTTAACCCATTAAAAATTGGGCAAACTGTGGCCCGAACCGATAACCCAATAGTAAAAAAATACAAAATCGTTATCGAACCGTTAACCTAATAACCCGATATCGACTCCCTAATAAGCTTTTCGGTTCGAGCTATCGGTTATATCCGATATATGCCCGGCCCTAGCTGCTAGGGGATTAGGACGAAGGAATAATCAGTTGGGAATTCTTGTGAGGAAATAAAATGTGAATGTGCAGGTGTGTATCACGTAAGTGCATGTGAGGAGAGAATAATTTTTTTTATAAGCCATGGTGGAAAATCTTTGCCAAGTGGCATAGATTCATTTGCTCTTTCATTTTTTATTGATTTTCTTTACTTGATAATAAATAAACAACATAAAATCTACTCCTACTAAATCAAAAATGGCAAGGTAAAATTACTACATACTAATTATTCATTTGTTAAAAGCCTCTTTCTTAGAAATTAAATCAAAACAGACGTAAAACATATTTTTAAATTTTTTTCTTTCTTTGCAAATGAAGATAAAACCTATACTAAAAATACGTCCTTTTCTTTATTTTATCATTTTTAATTTTCGTAAGTAAAACCTATAAAAAGATAAATAAGAGCTAAAATAGGTAAATCAAACAAAAATATGTACATGAGAAATTCAAATATGATAAATTTTTCTAGGTGTTCACAGTATTTTGTCTTTATATGGCTAGCTCTGTTAGAGTAGAAACTAGAAAGCATGTCTTGTAAGTGTAGATGCCAACTGTTGCTTCAGTTTCTGTACTTCAGTCAAATGCCATGACATTGCATCTAGAGGACTTGCCTATAGGACCTCAGTTCATATTGTTAGTCATAGCTCCTACTTGTCGAGTGTTATGGCTGAGCAAGGCGTAGTAGGTTATTTTTTACGTATAGGGGGTGCCCTGTTGGGGACAAGAATTGGATTTGGGCCTGGTCAGTTGGATCGTTCTAGGCTGCTGCTGGGCCCAGGCTGCATCAGAAGTACTTCTGAAGGCCCAGGACATATTGGGTTCATATTCGTATGATATTTTCTCGATATTAACTTGACTGGGTTGTATATTTGTTCTTCTTTCACTTTGGTCTGTAATAATCATGTATATATATGGAGACATCGTGAATATCGGGTTGAGTTTTATTCTATACATGCTATGGAGTAGAAAACATGGTATAGGTTATTGATTTAGTATAAGTTTTATCTTCATTTGCTACTAAGTCTTCAGACATATGCTAACTAATTTTCTTTTCTTTTGTTATTTTATTTATAACTTTTTCTTAAAAGTTTTGTCATGACCTAATTCTCACTCGGTAAGATATCGTGACGGTACTTAGTCTGTACGACTAGGTAAGCCTAACAATTATGAAATAATTGAAATAAAAACAGAGTTAACAACTAAACTTCAACAAATAACTATATGATTGAAAAAAATGCCGCTCAGCATGTACAAGTAACCAACACTCGAGTATAAACATCTCCCCAATGACCTGGTTCACAAGTCACAAGCTCTAAGAACAATAAGGGATAGAGAGGGACTTCGAGGTCTGCGGACGCTGGAAGATATAACTTGAAGTCTCCAAAAGCCGCAACAAAACTCTCGACTAGTAGCGGGGCTGGTAGGAGGTACCTGGATCTGCACACAAAACATGTGCAGAAGAGTAGCATGAGTACATCACAACGGTACCCAGGAAGTGCATAGCCTAACCTCGGTAGAGTAATGACAAGGTTAGGTTAGAGCCCTATTGGGATATAATAATAAGACAGAAGATATAAAAATATGATGAAAGACTGAGAATTTAACAAAGAGAATTTACAGAAAAATAACCACACAACACATAGAGGTAAACAACAGGGGCGCTCCCGAGATACCGTCTCGTAGTCCCAAAAGTAAATATGCAAGGGGATGTTCCGCGCCTCGTAGTCCCAAAAGTAAACACACAGCTCGAAACTGATGGAAACAACAATTAACATCAAGAATCATACAGTTTAACACTAATACAAATCAAGGAAAAACAAGAATTCAACTAAGCATGCTGCACAGATTTCAAATAAACATTTAAGACACGTAGACATGCGATATTAAGCTAAATAGGATTACTACACATGCTGGGATAACTCATTTAAGGAATAACACGTTACATGTTCAGTAAAAAGTGTATTTTCAACAATCAGCCCATGTACGAACTCGTCACCTCACGTACACGGCAATCACATATCACAGAATTGTCACAACAGTACCAAATCCTAAGGGGATTTTCTCCACACAAGGTTAGACAAGACACTTACCTCGAGCCAAGCTCAATCAATCAACAAGAACGCCTTTTCCTCAATTTTCCGGCTCCGAATGGACCAAATCTAGCCAAAAACAATTACATACTATATATACAACTATAATAAACTAATCTAATTAATGAAATGAAGACTTTAACAAGAATTTCGGAAATCGCCCCAAAAAGTCGATCCGGGCCCATGTCGTGGAATCGGGTAAAAGTCACAAAATACAAACCCATTCAACCACGAGTCTACCCATACCAAAATTACTCAAATCCGACACCAAAATCTCAATCAAAATCCCAAAATTCGATTAAAGAACTTTTTCCACCTTTTCTCCAAATTTCTCAACCAAAAACCTTAATTAAATGATAAAATTAACGATAGATTATATTATAACCAAAAACGAGTTAAGAATCATTACCCAATTGATGCCTTTGAAAATCCCTCAAAATCTCGCCTAAATCCGAGCTCTTTATCTCAAGTTATGATGAAAATGGAAAAACCTCGATTCGAAGCCCATGTCTTTTCTTTATTGCATAAGCGGAAGATTCCTCGCGTTCGCGAAGCACTTTAAAATCTACAGCCAAAAATCCTCCTCCCCGAACGCGAGTGACCTCTCGCGAACGCGGAGCTTACACAACATGACCCTTCTCGAATGAGGGAACCCTCATCACGAACGCGTAGGCTAAATGTCTGATGACCCCACGAACAAGCTTCTCTACGCGAACGTGAGGTCCCTATCGTGAACGCGTAGACCTAATACCTTAGAGCTTCCCAAATGCGGGACCTACATCACAAACGCGAAGGCCAAATTCCAGCAGCACTCAAACTTCCTCTACGCGAATAAGGGAGAACCTTCGCGAATGCATAGAAGGAAACCAGACACCAACAAAATCTGATGCTTCAGTTATAACACCAAGTCCAATTCTAGTCCGTTTACCACCCATAATCCACCCGAGTCTCCCGGGACCTCAAACAAATGCACCAACAAGTCCTAAAACATCATACAAACTTAGAGAGCATTCAAATCACATGAAACAATGCCAAAAAGACGAATCACACTCCAATCCAAACTCAATGAACTTTGAAGCTTCAAATTTTGCACACAAGTCATATTTGACATTGCAAACCTGCTCCAACTTTCAGAATTAGAATTCGACCCCAATATCAAAAAATTCACTCCCGATCAAACTTCTCAAAAATTCAACTTTCGCCATTTCAAGCCTAATTCAGCTATGGACTTCCAATTCACAATCCGGACACGCTCCTAAGTCCAAAATCACCCAATAGAGCTAATGAAACTGACGAAACTCTATTTCAGAGTCGACTTCACACAGTTTCAACTACGGTCAAATTCCTAGAACTTAAGCTTCCATTTTAGGGACTAAGTGTCCCATTTCACTCCAAAACCAAAACAAATCCTCCATGAAAGTCGCATAAGTATTAAATGATAGGGGAAAGCTGTAAATAGGGATTCCAGGCTAATACTCTCAAAACAACCAGTCGGGCCGTTACAAGTTTTGTGTTTTATTATTTTTTATGCTTGACTATTTGACTATGTGTTACCGCCTTTTGCTATCATTTGTTAAGCATGTTTTTAGTATCATACTCTACTCATACAATTTTTTAAATATAAATGGACACCTTGATGAGTGACCACGTCTATACTCTCAATTGGGAAGACTTTTTAACGTAAGACTAGTCGATCAATGGTGTATTTGATGGTTAGGTGCCTACCCCTCTTAAGTTGTTCGCATGGGAGTATCCATAAGTCCTAAAGGAAATCAACTTTGGTAGAGTCTATACATTGCCTATAGGTGAATGCATCATGTTGAACCTAGGATACATATATACTCTTGGCGTATTAAGTACATTTAGATAACCCTTGTCACGATCCAAATCCCACCAAAGGGGTCGTGATGGCACCTAACCTCCGAGAATAGGTAAGCCAAACATATTAACAACATTAAATCATCAAACCATGAGATAATAATACTGAATTTAATATAACAACGAAAATAATGTTAACATATGCCCAAAAATGGCAATACACAATACACCTTCACAGAACTAGGTAGTACAGAGTCATGAGATCTAACCAGAATACACAAAGGAGTCTCAAGTACAATACTATTTTAATGTGAAAATAACAACATCAAATGAAGGATGGGAATCCAAGGGACTGCGACGGTCATGCAACATTACCATGAATCCTCGCGATCGGTGTATGCAGTCACTCCCTAGGTCTGCTGCCTCCAACACCCGGATCTGCACAAAATATGCAGAGAGTATAGTATGACTATACCATAATCGATACCCAGTAAGTATCAAGACTAACATCGGTGAAGTAGTGACGAGGTTCAAGTCAAGTGATACTCACTAGTCAAAGAACATGTGAAATATATCAATAACTGACAGTGAAAATAAATAACGGAATACGACACCACAATCTCAAAAAAATATGTGATAACAACTCAACATAGGAAACTTCTTTTTTGGCAACAAATTTTTCTATAAATAGAGGCATATGATATCATGTAAAATACAACTTGCAACTTGTTAAAATATATGATGAAGGTTAAAGAAAACATGTACATGATCAAAAATATCACCGCCGTTTCGTCACATGAATATCATCAAGAAATCACTCTCAAGCCATCACATAAACATCATCAAGAATTGTGTTGGAAATTGTAATTGAAATTGTGAATACACCTTCACCCGCACACATTGGGGTGAGGCAGCCTAGCGGATCGGGTCGTGATCAGATGCCATGCACGTGATTGTGTTGGAAATTGTAATTGAAATTGTGAATACACCTTCACCCGCACACATTGGGGTGAGGCAGCCTAGCGGATCGGGTCGTGATCAGATGCCATGCACGTGATTGTGTTGGAAATTGTAATTGAAATTGTGAATACACCTTCACCCGCACACATTGGGGTGAGGCAGCCTAGCGGATCGGGTCGTGATCAGATGCCATGCACGTGATTGTGTTGGAAATTGTAATTGAAATTGTGAATACACCTTCACCCGCACACATTGGGGTGAGGCGGCAGGGCCGCTTTGTGTAGAGATTGTGATTTTGATCGAATGTATTTGGGTGAGACGGCCTAGCCGTCCGGGTCGTGATCGGACTCCGTGGTAAATACACGGTGGTATATCGGTACTAAATATCTCCCAACTTAAATAATGAAATTTACTTGAAAATTTTATTTTTGCTCCTAAATTAATGTTTTGGTATTGTGTGAGGCTCCCATTGATTCTATGATTGTTCTTCCTTGTGTTGTTACCCGTTCTATTGAGTGGGTGTTTAGTCATACATACTAGTACTATCCATATATACTAATGTCACTTTTTCTAGGGGAGCTGCATCTTTAATGGATGTAGGTGGTTCTTCAACAGGTGGCATTGATCAGTGATAGCGGTACACCCTCTTCCCACCCTACTTGGTGAGACCCACTTCATTTTGGGGTCATGTATCTTTTGTTCCATGTGTATTATATTGGAGGTATCGGGGCCTTATTTTTGGCACTATAATGATACTCTTTTGTATATATTCGTGGCTCTGTAGACATAATGTGGGTTGTCTATATTTGAATCACTTGTTCCTCTTCAAACTATGAAAGTGTATGTATTTTGAGACTTTAATATGAAGTAACTAATGTTAATGAATAGGTGTTGTATACATTATATATCCTGATTGTCTGATTAACGAAGTATATCTTCCCTATATTCATAAGCGAGTTTGGGTAGAAGGAAATCTAGCAAGCTTGCTTGGCCAGGTTATCTCGGTTGAGCGCCGGTCGCGCTCCCAAATTCGGGGCGCTACAAACTTGGTATCAGAGCCTAAGGTTTTAAAATGTCCTGGGATTTCTCGGAGCCGTGTCTAGTAGATTCCTTCTTATCGGTGTGTTGTCGACCATATCTATAATTTAAAGGCTTAGAATTTTGATAAGTTTGACAGTAGGTTGACTTCATACTTATCATGCTTGAATTTCTAATCCAGCACTTGGAATGGGTCCGTGTTTTAGTTTGAAACTTCTCCGCAAATTTTGGCGTCATTCCAAGTTGATTTGATATGCATTGGACGCACGGTTGTGTTTTTAGAAGTTCTTGAGTTTCTTATTGATTTCATGTGTGTTGGAGGTCCAATTCATGGTTTCAAATTATTTTGATGATTTGATCACACGAGCAATTTCATGTTATGATCTTAGACTGGTATTGATGTTTGATTTGGAGCCCCGGGGGCTCAGGTGAGTTTCAGACACGTTTTAGAGAGTTCATAGAAGGTTCAAATTTTGTTGGTGTTCTAATCTCGCATTTGCAACGCCCGCATTTGCAAGTTCTTCTTCGCTTTTGCGATGTACTCTTTGGACTTAATAGTTCGCATTTGCAAACTCCCTGTCGCCTTTGCGATAATGGTCTGGGTCGAGGGAGGGAACACTTTTGCGACCAAGGGGTGTGAGGGTGTCGCTTTTGCGATCATTTCCTCGCATTTGCGAACCCCAGGTTGCATTGCGGCACCTGTAGGAGGAGACTTTGAAGAGTAATTTTCTCCTACAATCATTAGGTAAGTGATTTTGATCAACCTTCAACTATCGTACATGATTATATATGAGATTTAACATCAAATTTGTGAGAATCACAGTGAAATTTTGAGAAATTTTGTCTAAGTTTTGAAAAATAAAAAATTGAGTTTTGAGAGTTGATTTGGACTCAAACCTTTAAACAAAACACATATATGGACTCGTGAGGTTATGCATAGTCAGAATCAACCCTTGGACTCGGGTTTTGACCGGACGGGCCCGGGGTTGACTTTTGTTGAATTTTGGGGGATAATGCAAAAATCATAGCTTTATTTATTGGAATTGATTTCTCTTGCATTATTTGATGTTATTAAGTCAATTCTGGTTAGATTTGATACGAGAGGAGGTTAATTGTAAAGGAAAAGCTATTTTAGAGTACTAATTGAGGACTTTTGGGGTAAATATCTTGCTTAACTTTGTATGGAGGAACTACCCCAAAGGGATTGGGTTGTTTGCACAATTTGAACTACTGAAAGACGTGTACTCGAGGTGACGAGTGTGTACACAGATTTATATGTGGGAATTTGTCTGGTTTAGACTCATAGTGTCTTTATGCACACTAAATTGAAGTTGCTCTATCATGTTATGTCCTCCATTGTTATATTCACTCTTATATACCTTATTAGATGTTGGTTCATGTCCTATCTATTATTGCCAAATATACTCATGCATGCTTTAATTGTAATTGTTGCCTTTTTATTGTTATATGTTATCTCTTTCGTAGTTGATTATCCTTAATTGAAGTTATTGTCACATGTTATCTCTTCCATAATTGATTATCCTTATTTGAAGTCGTTGTTACATGTTCTCTCTCTTATTGTTGAACTACTCTTAATTGAAGTGATTATTACTTGTTATGCATTTCATTGTTGAGCTTATTCTTCCGCTTCATTGTATTGTTGTGATTCTTGTGTTGTCGTGCTATTGTTGTTCTTGTGGTACTCGGTGTTGTTGAGCGGTGGGCTAAGTGTGGTTGTAATATTGGAATTGTTGTTGTGGACACGTTCTGTTATATAGGCACATTTAGTGCGGGTTGTTATATTATGTTGTTATGTTTTTTGCACTTGTATTATTGTTGAGAGGATTGTCAAGGTATTTGCACATGAGTTGTTCGTGCTAGTATTATTATTGATATTTGCACATGCGGCATGGCAAGGCGGGATATATATATTTGGTTTGCGCATGTGGCGAGACAAGGTGGAATAGTTATTATGCGCGTGTGACGAGACAAGGCGGCCATTTACTTATTGTTGCACATGTGGCGAGACAATGGGGGCTATGTCGGGGATGATTTATGATGGCCTGGGGGCATTTTTATTGATGATATTTGTGTGGTGGTGTGTCGACCTTGTATGAGTCATGCATTATACGGTTTTGTTGTGTTGTTTTCAATGAGCCATTCAGTTTCTCTGACCTTACTTGTTGAGTCGAGCTGTGATAGTACAATTGCACAAGCATACACCGTAATCTGTCACTTATATCAGTCCAAGAATATGAACCTTGATGTTGTTGATCATTTACATCTATTCTTGTATACCTGCCTCTTGTGCGTGAGTTGTATTATTTGACACGTTAGTTGTCCGTGCGTATATGAGATATTGTTACTGTTAGCACGTGAGTTGCCCGTGAAGATATGAGGTATTAATGATATTGGCACGTGATTCGTCTGTGAAACACATGAGTTGTCCGTGCGGTTTTGATTGGTAATATGGGCTCAAGATACCAAGTGATTAGGGTTCGTGATTCGGGACTTGTGATTTGTGATTATGTGGTGTGGTATCTCGGGGTAATTCTTGTATAAACCTTGTGTGAGAGAGGTGTATTATTGGTTTGTTACTTGTTTTCCTTGGTTTCACTGCACTTAGATGTATCATGTTTACCTTATAATGTTATTACATGTTTTGTAACGACCCGACCTATCATTTTAAGCTCTAGTGCGTCGTTCGATGGTTTGAGTTCTTGATTAGCTTCACTTCATGTATTATGACTTGTACGTGTAGTTGGATTTGATTTCTGGAAGTTCAGAGGTTCTTTGGAAGGAAAATTCGCTATTCGGAAGCTTTAAGTTTAAAGAGTTGACCAATCTTTGACTTTTGAGTAAACGATCTCGGAATCGGGATTTGAAGGTTCCAATAGTTTTATATGATTATTTTAGAATGATTTCGGAATCGGGATTTGAACGATCTCGGAATCGGGTATATAAACATGTTAGAATGATTGGACGGGGTTCCTTGGACCTCGGGTGAGTTTTGGTATGGTTTCGAACAACTTTTTGGCCCTTTTGAACTCCTGATATCTAATGCCAGGGGTGTGAATCACGATCTCCGAGGTCTGAGCCACGATTGCAAAGAGTAAAGTGCATTTTTGGCCTTGTGAATGGCGATCGCAGAAGGAAGGGTCGCGATCGCGTAGATAGAATTTATGTTGTTAGTGGTTTGGCTTCGGAAGCTTATATCGTACAATCTGTAAGGAATTTAGGGGATTATCCAAAACGAAAGTTGTAGATATTGGAATCCAGTTTTCATAAAATCAAACTGATTGTCAATTGGAATTTTGTACAAAAAATTACAACCATTAAACCTAAGTGCGTCTATGAAGAAGAAAACACAATTTATACATTGCGATCACGGGATTTTTTCCACGATCGCGATAAAGGACATGATGCTGGAACCTTTTTTAACCGCGATTGCATGGCTAATGACCGCGATAGCGAAGGAGGCTTGTCAGGTGTATTAAACATCTATTTTTGAGATTTTGAGCTCATTTCTTTACTTTTAAGTTCTTGGAGCACATGTGAGACGGTATGGGGTGATTCTTGAAGATCAATCTCGCCACATATCATGAGGTAAGTTATTCCCACTTGTTGTAAGATAAATGCATGAATTATATATGAATTTAAACACAAAAGCTTGTAGAAATTGTAGAATTTTGAAGAAAAACATAGAATTTGTATTTTTGAATTCTGACCACAAAATTGGACATGGAATTTGGAATAAATCATATATTTGATGAGTTCGTGGTGTTATGGGTAGAAGTTATATCTTAAAATTTTCAGAATCCGTACACGTGGCTCGGGGGTTGACTTTGTTGACTTTTCGAACGGAGTTTTGAATTGTAATAAATTATTAAATTATGAGTATTGAAGTATATTTTGATTGGTTTTCACATTGTTTGGATAGTTTCGAATCGTTCAGCATCAGTTTGAGATGTTAAAGAGGCGTTGGAGCCAGTTATGGAACTTCAGAGTCAGGTAAGTCTCTTGTCTAACCTTGTTAGGGGGAATTTACCCCATAGGTGTTGTATTTGCTATGTGCTACATGTTGTGGGGGCTACATACGTATGAGGTGATGAGTGTTCGTGCGTATGCTGGAATTCATGATTAGGTTCGGGTAGACATAGACTCGCGACATGCTTTAATTATAATATTTGAGTTATTCTTGCATGTTTAATTGCTTTAATATACATTTTGCTTGAGATTAGACCTGCGTAAAGTATCAGACTTACGATTCATGATATGTGGAGAGCTAATTGATTAGCATTAGAGATTTCACTTCCTATTTCGGATTTCTCCCGTGTTGTATGTATTTGTCTAGAAGTTTTCTTATATTTCACAACTCACACGTATATTTGTGAGTGGGGCTAGTGACTCGTCAAGTCTTCACTATTCCTATAGGATGGGGTTGATCGCCTCAGCAGTATTATTACAGGATTGGGTCGTTCGCCTCGGTAGTATTATGAGATGCATCCATGGTTCATGTTGGTCGACCCTCGGCAGTGTACATGATTATGGGATTGGGCTGAACGCCTCAGCAGTAGTATTATGAGATCGGGTCGTATGCCATTGAATTCGTGGCTTTACTCTTATGGGATCCGGCCGCTCGCCTCCGCAGAATCGTGCCAAATACTTGATAAGGAGTCCGCGTACTCATGAGTTTTCCTGTCTTGAGATGTGACCGTTGATTTGGTATTGACCATTACGTATTCCATCTGAGGAGGTATCCGGTATTTGAGGACTTTGTGTTCACTATTCAGTCGTAGACCGTATTATTTGCCTATATCTATTCTCAATGTTTACTTATCATGTTTTATACTTGAATACTTTATTATATTTGATTTATTTGACCACTAGTAAGGGTCAATGTCGACCCCTTGTCACTACTTCTTCGGGATTAGGCTGGATACTTACTAGGTACGTATTGATTTACGTACTCATACTATACTTCTGCACTTATTGTGCATGTATATATTTTTGGTTGTCATTTGGGAGCAAAGGCGCAGTTATTGCGAGAACTTTATGGTGAGCTCCATCCTATGTTACAATCCACAGCACACGGAGTCTCCTTCATATTCCTTTATGTTATCGTGTCTATTTTACATTCAAGACAAATGTTATGATGGTATTGTATTTCTTAGTAGTTGCTCATTAAGTAGGTGTTTATGGTTTGGCTTGATATTGTCATATTTTATTTTATGTCTTACTAATATTGTATGTATTCATAATATTGGGTGCCATCAGGTCCTATAGTGGATTTTGGGTCGTGACATGTTTGCTCCTTGTTGCTAATTGCCGCTTTCAGTTTTCATTTCCAAGTATTGTATTATTATTCTTACCATGTTTAGCTTTATATTGAAATTGTTCCCTGTTATTTTTATATTCATACTTTTACATGTTATTATGTCTAATAGGTGTCTTGACTATTCCTTGTCACTACTTCACCGAGGTTAGTCTTGATACTTACTGGGTACCACTATGGTGTACTCATGCTACCCTTGCTTCACATTATTGTGCATACCTAGGTATCTCGGAGCGTGTTGTTCATTAGATAGCTGATCGAGTATAGCTATCGACTTCAAGGTATACCTGTCATCGCGTTTGCAGGCCTCGGGGTCACCTTCTGAAGTTTTAGTTTGTACTGAGTATTTCTATTCCGGAACAGTTGTACTTAGAGATTTTCTAGTGAACTCAGTAGATATTATGACTTGTACTATTGGTTTTGGGATGTTGTATATCTACTTTGGCTTGTTGGCTTGTATAAAAATTTATGGTTCATGTTTAATAGTTGATTGGTTAAAATCTGTTATTAATTCAGTAAGTGTTAGGCTTACCTAGTCTTAAAGACTAGGTGCCATCACGACTCCTAAGGAGAGACTTTGGATCGTGACAGAACGCCACACTTATTTTGCCACATGTTCATATCAATAATCACAATCGCACGACAAAGACCTCGTGTCAACACCCAATCAATCAGCCCAATATGTCCACATGTGTCATAATCAACACAAAGCAATATGCCAAATTTCCATAAAATATATGAGCCCATAATTTATCAACAAGGTGTACAAGAAAATGACAATAATAAATAATATGGATGGGTATTGAACAAGTAAAGCATGACTACGGCCAAAACATTTGTAGAAATCAAGTTCATGCAGTCACAAAGTGATTAATCATGTTTTGTATTAAGCATATAATCAAATTATGGAATATTAATAGCCTAAGGTCAATCTAATCAAAAACCACACATAGCACCTTTGTACACAATCGTCACCTCGCGTACACATCACGTTTCACATAATACAAAAAGACAAATAAGACCAAATCCTAAGGGGATTTCCTTCACACAAGGTTAGACATGATACTTACCTCAATAATCACAAATCAATCCCCTAATATAGCATTTCCTCAAAAAATTACCTTCGCCCGACTGAAATCTAGCCAAAACAACTCAATAGCATCTATCAATACTATAGAAATGAATTCCAATCAATAAATTTCAATCTTTGCCCAATACCCAAAAGTTAACAAAAAGTCAACTCTAGGCCCACACGGTCAAAACCTGAGTCAAAGGTAGACCCCGACTACCCATCACCTCACAAGTCCAAAAATATGATTAGATTCCTAAATCAACTCTTAAATTCCCAATTTTATTTTTCAAAACATAGTAAAAAACACCCTAAAATCTTTCCAAATTCCATAATTTAGGTGTTAAAATCCATAGGAAATCAAGATATATTATCAAAACCAAGTAAAAATTGCTTACCTAATCGCCTTGTGTGAAAACCCTCTTAAAATATAGTCTCTCTACAAGTCTAGGGCTCATAATATGAGAAAATTGGCATAAGTCCCAAAATCCCTTCTAAATGTTAAGTTGGGAAAGTCGCAATTGCGACTAGGGGTTCATAATTACAAGCCCCACAGATGCGCGAAATGGCTCATAAAAGCGATCTAAATCCCGCCGCCTGTGATATTGCAATTGCGACCAGGAAGATCGCAAATGTGACTAAGTGTCGCAAATGCGGACCCCATTCGCAATTGAAGATTCGTAAATGTGAAGCTAGCCTTCAGTGCCCCAACATCGCAAATGCGAGAAGACCCTCGTAAATGCAAGGTCTACGGCACCAACAACATTGAAGCTTTACCAAACTAGCCCGAAATCAATCTGCCCCTCGGGTCCCACATCAAACATCTAGACAAGTATATAAACCTCATAAGAACTCACTTGCAAGCTCAAAACATCAAAATAACATCCAATATCATGAATCGGACACCAAAACAAGTCATGCAAGCATTGATACTCAAGAACTTCTATATTCACAACCACGTGTCTGATTCCTACCAAACCAACTCGGAATGAGACCAACCTTTGCGCACAAGTTCCAAATGACAAAATGGACCTATTTCAAGTTCCGGAACAACAGTCCAAACCCAATAGTCTTAAAGTCAACCCATGGTCAAACTTATGAAATTAGAACCTTCAAATGTCCAATCAATAAAAAGAGTCAAATCACCATAGGAACTTCCAGATCCAAATACGGACATATGCCTAAGTCCAAAATCACCAAACAAACCTACTGGAACCATCAAAACACAAATCCGAGGTCGTTAACACAAAAACTTCGTCAACTCCCAAAACTTAAGCTTTTAACAATGGAACTAAGTGTTCCAATTTACTCTAAAGGCTTCCCGTAACCAAACCAACCATCCCTGTAATTTACAGAACAACAACTAAGCACGTGGGAAGCATCAAATGGGGAAACGGTGCGCAAATTCAAAAAATGATCCGCCAGGCCATCACATTCTCCCTATAAACTTTCATCCTCGAACGAGATTAGACTCATACCCGAAATCCCAAAAATATAAGGATATCTGCTCCGCATATCATGCTTGATCTCCTAATGCGCCTCCTCGACTGATCGTCCTCTTTACTAGACCTTCACCGATGCAATATCTTTATACCTGAGCTTCCGAACCTGCCGATCCAAAATGGCCACTGGCTCCTCCTCATAAGCTAGATTTCCATCTAATTGTACTGTGTTGAAGTCCAAAACATGGGACTTATCTTCATGACACTTCCGAAGCATAGAAATATGGAATACCAAATGAACTCCCGAAAGACTAGGAGGTAAAGCAAGTCTATAAGCAACCTCGCCACCTCTCTCCAGCACCTCAAAAGGTCCAATAAACCTTGGTCTCAACTTGCCCTTCTTCCTGAACTTCATCACACCCTTCATGGGTGAAACTCTAAGAAGAACATTCTCTTCCTCCGTGAAAGCCAAGTCACAAATCTTTTAGTCCACACAACTCTTATGCCTGGACTGAGTTGTGCGAAGCCTCTCCTGAATTAACTTCACCTTCTCCAAAGCATCATGAACCAAGTACGTGCCCAATAGCCTAGCCTCACCGGGCTCAAACTAGCCAATCGGAGAACGACACTGCCTCTTATATTAGGCCTCATATAGAACTATCTAGGTACTACATTGATAGTTATTGTTGCGGGTGAACTCCGTTAGAGGTAGAAATTGATCCCACTGGTCTCCGAAATCAATAGTGCATGCCCTCGACATATTCTCCAAGATCTAAATGGTTCACTCGGACTGTCAGTTCGTCTATGAAATGCAGTACTCAACTCAGAGCCCGTTTAGCAAGGGTGTTACAAAAATACTTATTTTTAAAAAGTACTTTTTGAAAGTGCATTTTGAAGAATTAGTTTTGCAAAGTAGCAGTTTGTGTTTGGCCAATTCATTTGAGTAACATTTTTTTTAAAGACAATTGTGTTTGACCAGTCTTTCCAAAAAGTACTTTTGAGTATCAAATTACGAATAAGGGCAATACAGCTTCAGTTTGTAATTAGTATTATTTTAAAATAGGTATGGATTTTAATATTTATTATAAAAAAATTCAACTGAAATATAAAACATAAAGCAAAGATTTAATTAATATAAGTATAGTTATAAAGAAATTAGGTACACGACATTACTTATTGTGTACATGATGATACAAATATATAAAAAAAACATCATTCAATATAAATTAAAAAACTACTCATATAAATCACTATATAAAAGAAGAGATCTATTTATAATAGAAGGAATATTCCAAAGCGGTATAGGAGAAATAGAACAAAAAATGATAAAAATAAAAAAGAGAAAAAAGGTATGGTAAAAAAACAAGGAAAAGAAAAAATTTAAATTAATAAGGGATAATTTAAAAAATATAAATTTAATGCAAGGATATTTTTGTCTTAAATAAATTAATTTTCTGCTTCTGCTTCTGCTTCTTGGAAGAATCTAAAATTCGTAACTTTTTCATAAAAGCAGAAAAATTGCTTATGTTGTTGCTCAAAAGCATTTTTTTTATCCTAACCAAATTTCTAAAAAAATTCAAGAATTACTTTTTTTAGCAAAAAAAGTACTTTTGACCTCCAAGAAGCTTGACGAAACATGCTCTCGACCTTCATGCTCAACTCACGCTGAAACAACCTCCAAAAGTGTGAAGTAAACAGAGTAAAGCGGTCTAAGATGATTGAAACAGGTACAGGCGAACAATCTCCCTGATATAGATCATAGCCAACTACTCCGAAGTGTAGGAAGTCATGACCGGAATAAAATGCGCCGACTTGTTCAATCGTTCCACAATGACCCAAATGACATCAAACTTCCTCAAGGTCCGTGGCAATCCTACCACAAAGTCCATGGTAATGTGCTCCAACTTCTATTCCAGTATATCAATAATCTGAAGCAAACCACCAGGTTTTTCATGCTCATAATTGAACTGTTGGCAATTCAAACACCTAGAAATATGCCCAACAATGTACTTCATCCTCCACCACTAATAATGCTGCTTCAAGTTGCGATACATGTTTTTAGCACCTGGACGAATAGAATACTGCGAACTACTAGCCTCCTAAAGAATCAACTGCCTCAAGACTTTGACATTAGGAACACAAACTACACCCTAAGTCGCAACACACCATCATCACCAATAGTCTCCTCCTTAGAATCACTATGTTGCACCGTGTCCTTAAGGACAAGCAATTGGGGAACATCATACTGGCGAGCTTTAATGCTCTCAAACAAAGACAATTGAGATACAACACAAGCAAGGACTTTGCTCGGCTCCGAAATATCCAATCTCACCAACATGTTGGCCAACACCTGAACATCCATAACTAAAGGCCTCTCCCCAACTAGAATGAAAGCTAGGATTCCCATGCTCTCTTCCTTCCTACTCAAGGCGTCTGCAACCGCTTGGCTTTCCCCAGATGATAAAGAATGGTGATATCATAATCCTTCAATAGCTCTAAATATCTCTGTTGCCTCAAATTCAAATCTTTCATTTTAAACAGATGATAGAGAATCTGATGATCCGTATATACGTCACAAGACACTCCATATAAGTAACGCCTCCAAATCTTGAGTGCATTCACTATAGCTGCTAACTCCAAATCATGCACCAAATAATTCTTCACATAGAGCTTCAGCTGACGCGAAGCATAGTTTGTCATCCTACCATCCTGTATCAACACACACCAGAGACCAACACGCGAAGCATCACAATAGATTGTATATGATCTTGATCCCGAAGGCAAAACCAAAACAAGAGTTGTAGTCAAGGAAGTCTTGAGCTTCTGAAAGCACTCCTCACACTCGTCCGACCACCTTAATGGAGCACCCTTCTTAGTCAATTTAGTCAATGAGGCAGCGATAATACCTGACCAAACCTAGGAAACTCCATATCTCTAGAGCAGTAGCAGGTCTGGGCCAACTATGAGCTGCTCAATCTTCTTTAGATCCACCTTAATCCCCTCACTGGACATTACATGGCCCAAGAGTGCCACTGGATCCAACCACACGCTTAGAGAACTTGACATATAACTTTTTTTCCCTCACCACCTGGAGCACTGTCCTTAAGTGTTGCTCATGCTCCTCCCTACTACGGGAATACATCAAGATATCATCGATGAACATAATGACAAAAGAGTCCAAATAAGGTTGGATGTCACGACCCCAAATCCTAACAGGCTATGATGGCGCCTATCATGGAACTAGGATAGCCAACCATGACATTATTACCCATTTGTTCCGTTATAGTAATTCACAATTCAATAATAAACAGCAAGCATAGCATAAAAATAAATTCTTTAAGTCTTAGCTCCCCAATAATAGTCTAACAACTCTAAACAAAACCTCCCAAGACTTGAGTCAACATGATCACGAGCATCTACGAAATAAAACTAACTCTGCTAATGTCTTAAATAAAGTATAAGGATGAAATACTAATACTAAATAAGGAAGGGAAATGGAGAAGCTGTGGACGCTAGACAGCTGTCACGACCCAAACTGGAGGATCATGACTAGCACCCGGGCCATACTTGACGAGCACCAACG
>ML297470.1:0-16392 GCA_005239495.1 Nicotiana undulata
TTTTGTTATAGCTATTATGGGTATGTCGGGGCCCTGTTCCGGCTATGTTGCATTACTTATGCTCCTTTAGAAGCTCATAGACAGGTGTAGGCTTATGTATAATTTGGTATGCCTTGTATAGTCTTTCATGGAAGCATGGTAGCTCCTAACTTATATGTAGTTTCTTGGAAGTCTTGTTATCCCATGTTATGCATGTTCATTCCATTATGTTTCATTGTTTGGTGTTCATAATCCATATCTACCACTTATATTGATATCCTCGGCCCTTAAAAATAATAAGAAGATTAGATAAAATGTACGAGGGTGCTCGGCAAGTATGGCTCGGGTACTAGTCATGATCCTCTAGTTTGGGTCGTGACAAATCACTTCTCAAGTCAAGCTTAACTTAGAATTTCGCCTAGATAAACATTCGGGGCAAGTTCTAGACTTGTTGGCACGACACTTGCACTTGCAATTCAAAATCTCGTCTCTCCAGCCACGGGATTGTTAAAGAGAATAGAGTCGAGAGCCCACAACAATCCTAGCTACAATTGAAACTCACATATGGCCACAGAAACCACTTGATGATAGTTTTAGTCAACTCAAGATGCTAAGGGTCAAAACTAGATCTAGTCTCGTCAACAACTTGTCTCTAACCATGAGGTCGAAGGTAAATGTGTTGGTGCCAAGTGAAGCTTACTTGAGTCACTTTTATTCATTACTATCATATAGAAAAATAAAACAAAAAGAAAAACAGACTCAATTCCTTAAGAAGGTTGTCACGCATCCATCGTAGGGAAGATCCATCTAGTTCGCACAAATTCCACCCTTGGAAAGAACTATGGCATTAAGAAAACCAAAGGCTTATTGATCACGAAAATGTAAAAAGAAGCTATAAATTCTAAAAGAAGCTACTAAAGGAAATAAGAAGCTAAACTATTAAGGAAAATTATAATAAAAGTTATAAAGTAAAAATACAGAAAGTAAAATGAATATGTACAATAAGGGATTGAAACGAATATACATAAAAAGGGAATGAATATATACATGGAATGGTAACTTTGTATACATACCAAAAGTGAAAAGTACGAAAATAAAGTACGATAAGTAGAAAATAAAGAAAGAAAAATAGTATCAAAAGTTACAGACCAATAATTATCAAAATAACCCCCCCCCCCCCAATTAAAATTTAGCATTTCCCCCAATGATAAAAGCAAAAATAGAATAGGGGAAGGGTAGAGAGTAAAGAAAACTCCCTAAGATGCCTCTGTCTGCATAGGGTCACTAGATGTGGTTGGGTCCTGTGGATGGTCTGAGTCATCACCCTCGGGGTACTCCAATTGAATCTTCAAACCCTCAGTCTGGGGGATCACCACCCTCCTCACCAGCTCACTGATGGCCTCTTGCTCTGGCACCTATGATGGCTACGCTGGCTGCTGGCTGAGCTGCAGGGACAGGCTCTCCCATGAGAAGATCAAGAGGAATGTCACCAGTTGCAGTGAGCTTTGCCACCTCCTTCTTCAAATCATCTTGGCTCATTCTAATCTTCCTTACCTGTTTGCCCATGGTTTTGATTTCCTTATCATGGGTGCCCATGGACTTCAGAATCTTCTTCTGGTTGTCAACTAGAATCTTCAATGTTTCCTCCAGTGATGGAGGCATCTGTATCTGGGTTGGGGCTGCTTGGGTTGCTATGGAACTGGATAAGGCAGATAGCTTTGTTGTAGCTACTTGCAACTAATTGTTGATTCAGGCTATGTCTGGTTGACTCTCAGAGCAGTCTGAGGGCATGTTGAAGAAGAAGGCACGGAAGTAGGAATAGAAGCAGCTAGTCCGAAGGGAGGAGGTGGCATGGCAGCAGACAAACCCTCTACAGTGGATGGCTCGGAACTAGTGGCCACCACCCCTGGCTCTTCAGACTGGCCAGTGGTATTTGTGGTTTTGCTCTTGGACTTGGGGTTGTCCAGACTCTGAAGGCTATACCAGGAAAATGGCCTCTTCGGCTTCACCTTGGTGTCAAAGTCCCTTCCTTCTACTCCTGGTCCTCTAGGAACATAGTAAGGAAGTTTGGGAAGGGATATGACCTCTCATCCTTTCCGCTTGCTCCGGTCATCACCCTAGCCATAATATTCCTGACATTGATAGGGAACCCCGCCATAATAGCCCCAAAAATAATAGCTCGGTAAACCGACATGTCACTGTCATGAGTGGTAGGGTCTATCCTGTTGCATGGAAAAGTGGCCCACCCCTTCGCTTCAAAGCTCATAGTGTTCCTGTAGAATAGGGCCCCGGGTGTCGGCCAAGCTGGTGTAGTCCCAGGAATAGCTATCACCGATGCAAGCCAAGGGCGACCTAAATCATCCATAGCCACCTTCTCCAGAAAGAGGGATTCATCCTCCTCATTGAACCCAGCATAATCATTGAGAGCTTTTCCATCAAATAGAATCTTCTTGTTCTGGGCCATAGTCAAATAAGTGCCCTTTTTTATGTGGGCGACATTTGCATTGAATTCCTTGACCAAATATTCATTAGCCTTCGGTAGGTTGCTGGTGAAGAACTTCCACCCCACTCTCTCGTTGAACTGCCTCTTGACATTAGGGTTGTGGGGTAGAAGATCTCGTTCATTAAAAACCATGTCCAATGTAAGTGACCTTTGAGGCCACCACTCCCGGAACAAGTGGTAGGCTATCTCACTCACAAACTGATATTGCCATACCACCGGGTTCTGCAATCATACCAATCCCCCTGCGTGGATGTCACCAAACCTCCCGTCGTCCGGGACATCAACATCACTATCAATCTGTACTGGGGCTCGTCTGGTGGCTGGAATTGCTGCACTAGGGGAGGGGGTGGTGGAGAATCACTAAGTCCCAAAATATCCGAAGAGCCAGACACAAAAGTTGATTCATTTATGAGGCGACGGGGCTAGGATTGTGCCTCTTCTTGAGTCTGGCTAGCTTCCCCCTCTGAAATCTCCCGAGAGGGAACATACTCACTTGTCTCCGAAGTGTTAAGAGTGGGCCCCTAGAGGGTTTGTTTATTACCAATGAGCCTTTTAGAGGCTAGGGGTGCAGCTTGTTGTTTTCCTCTCCCCCGTCCCCGGGAGGACTCTCCCCTCCCTGGTTGTTTATCTTGTCCACCTCTAGATCTAACCATTGTGTGCACAAAAAATGAGTGTAAGCTCATTAGTATTGGTATTAAAGCAAGTATTAGATCAAAGCAAATAAAACTTACAGTTTTTGCAGCACAGTGGACCGCTGTCAGCGGAAAAAAGGGCGCTGCTGCGGACTGGTTACCGCTCATAGTGGAAAAGGGTGGCGTTCGTAAGAGACTGGGATTTAGACTACCCAGTTTCTGAACATAGGCCACCGCTGACCGCAGAATTTTGGGCGCAGCTGCGAAATATTCACCACTGACCGCATAAAAACGAACGCGGATGCGGACCCAATTTGTCACTTCACTGAACATTGACTCCGTTGTCCGCAAAAAAAAAAAAGCACGGACGCGTAAAGCAGGCTGCTGACCGCGATAATGCCACCGCGACCACGTAAAACAAACCATTTCAAACTCAGCAAATCATATGACCGTTGACCGCGGAATTAAGGTCACGACCGCGGAATTTAAACAGAATGAGCACTGAGGAAAGGTTCCTGAGCTAGAGTTCATACTTAGAATAGACTTTGGGCAATTAAAAAGCAAAGTGAAACACCCCAACCCCCATTAGGCATAAAAACAATTACCCAATCATTTTTATCAACATATAAGCATGATTAGGATTCTAGGCATGTAATAACCCTAGCTAGAAAGAAAAAGTGAAACTACCTAAAAATAAAAAGAAGGAACTAAGATTAAAACTAAGAAATTGAGCATATCAGGTTATGGATTTGATATAGGAGTTAATCTTGCTAAGTCAGATGAATTATACATGCAACAAGAGTTGATGAACGGTGCAAAGGGAGCTTTGAAATGTGAGGGTGTGAAAAGTGTAAAAGGAGGAGGGCCCCCTATATTTATACTAAAACCCTAAGAACCCCACCGACTTACCTGGCGCGGCCGTGGAATTCCACCGCGGTCCGCGCTCTTGACCTTTTGAAGAGTTGCAGGTTTCACATCACCGCTGAGAGCAGAAAAATGAGCGCGACCGCAGAACAAGGTTCGTTGACCGCAAAAAATACACCGCAGACGCAGATGAAACTTTAGAGAGGTTACATTTTGGACCTTTCAAGTCTGCGTCCAGAATCTCGCCCCCGTGAAAAAGCTTCCGCTGACCGCAGAATTTTGAGCGCGGTCAGCGGTCCAGTTACACACTTAGCCAAATTTCTCCAGTATTTGTCCTGCATTGCATCAACAATTCCTACACAAATCTCACAACCAGTTAGTTCAAAATATCCTAGTCTAAGAAGAAAACTGAAAAAGAAAGAACTCACGTGGGTTGCCTCCCAAGAAGCGCCTGATTTAACGTCGCGGCACGACGCAGGTTACCATCATCATTAAAACTTTATCAAGGACACCACGTGGTTGTCATCAAATTTTCCCAAGTAATGATTCACGCGATGCCCATTAACCCGGAAGATTTCACCATTTTTGTTCTTCAAGTCAAGAGCACCAAAAGGTGTTACATGCACTACCTCAAAGGGACCGCTCCATTTGGACTTTAGCTTGCCCGGAAACAGACGTAACCGGGAGTTGAAGAGAAGTACCAAATCACCCTCTTTGAATTCCTTGTTTCGGGCATATTTATCGTGCAAGTATTTCATCTTCTCCTTGTACAATGATGAGCTTGAATAGGCATGAAATCGGAATTCATCTAGCTCATTGAGTTGTTCCACCCGGAGATTTGCTGCAATATCCCACTCAAGATTTAACCTCTTCAAAGACCATAATGTTTTATGTTCTAGCTCAACCAGCAGATGACACGCTTTACCAAACACCAACCAGTATGGAGACATACCGATTGGAGTCTTAAATGCAGTCCTATAAGCCCACAGCGCATCATCTAGCCTCCTTGACCAATCCGTTCTATTGGCATTCACAGTTTTTGACAAGATGCTTTTAATTTCCCTATTTGAAACCTCCACTTGTCCACTAGCTTGGGGGTGGTAAGGAGTAGAGACTTTGTGATTGACATCTTACTTAGCAAGCAAAGTGTCAAATGCCCTATAACAGAAATGAGACCCCCCATCACTTATAATTGCCCGAGGAGTACCAAACCGTGTGAAAATGTTCTTCTTGAGGAATGCCACTACACTCCGGGCTTCGTTGTTGGGCAAAGCCACGGCTTCGACCCACTTGGAAACATAATCCACCGCCATTATAATGTAAGTATTGCCACACGAACTCACAAAAAGGCACATGAAGTCTATGCCCCACACATCAAAAATGTCAACTTCAAGAATAATTGTGAGGGGCATTTCATCCTTCTTTGATTTTCTCCCAGCTCTCTGACATTCATCACATCTCTTGACAAGCTCGCTGGCATCTTTATGCATGGTTGGACAATAAAAACCACAACTAAGAACCTTGGAAGTAGTCATTTCCCGGCCGTGATGACCACCATAGGGAAAGGAATGACGAGCATCAAGTATGCTCCCTTGCTCCTCCTCTGGGACATACCTACGAATCACTCAATCATTGCAAATCCTGAACAAGTAGGGCTAATCCAATAATAGTCCAAACTGTCCCGTTTGAGTTTCTTCCTTTGGTTAGAAGAGAGCTCACACGGGACAATGCCGATAACAATGAAATTGGAAACATCCGCAAACCAAGGCATATCATTCAAAGAAATCGAGAGGAGTTTCTCATCCGCGAAAGCATCATTAATTTCAATACCATTTTTGGGCTTCCCTTCCTCTTCTAGATGGGACAAATGATCCGCAACTTGATTTTCACTTCCTTTCCTATCAATGATAACGAGGTCAAATTCTTCAAGCAACAAAACCCATCTCATCAATCTAGGTTTTGAGTCCTTATTTTTCATCAAATACCGGATCACCACGTTATCGGTATGAACAATCACTTTGGCACCCATGAGATAAGGCCTAAATTTCTCCATAGCAAACACAATTGCTAGCAACTCTTTTTCTGTCACTGTATAATTAACCTGGCATCATTCATCATTTTGCTTGCATAGTACACCGGATGAAATATCTTGTTCACCTGTTGCCCCAAGACCGCTCCTACCGCAACATCACTTGAGTCACACATAAGCTCAAAGGGTGAGATCCAATTTGGTGCGGTAATGATTGGAGTGGTTGTTAATTTATACTTCAAGAGCTTAAATGCCTTCATGCACTCTTCATTGATATCAAATCTTGCATCCTTCTCTAATATCTTGCATAGGGGGTTCAACACTTAAGAAAAGTTTTTGATGAACCTTCGGTAGAACCCCGCTTGCCCACTTGAAACCGGAACAACTAATACATCACGAGCCATCTCCGCAAGAATAGGAAATCTAGTCGAGTTCAATTTCCACCAAAGAAGAACATCAAATTCTTTAGTGTCATCCTCAGTTTCTTTACCTAAATATTTATCTAACTCTGTTCTAGTATCAACACCTCCACTCCCACTTATATATTTTTTTATATCTTGCATGAGTGATTCTAAAAGTCCTATATTTTGGGTGCTTGCTTGACTGCCAGAAAGCCCGGAAGTCGAAGTGTCCAATGAAGAACAATCTAAAGATGAAGCAAGCACAACACCTTTTGAGCTGGACTTTACATACTCACTAAATAATGAAGTCATGTACTTCGTCACTTCTGCTTGTATAGTTGGCCCCTGATCTACACCAAAAATCTTTACAAGTGCATGGTCAACCGATTCGATCTTGTAACGTGCATCCAAAATACATGAGATAAAAATTATCTTGTTCATTTTCCTTGGATCACCCCAATACTTATCAAACTTTTCTTTCATATTCTTTGCCATTTCACTTAAAACTGTATCGTCATTTGCTATCAATTGCTTCAAATAAACAGCAACAACGCAAATTTCAAGAAAATGAATATTTGATGTAACATAACGTGATCCAGATATCTTCAAAAAAAGAAGATGGAAGATTTCAAGAAACATTGTAATTCTTTTTACATTCTCCCAATCACTACTCAATAGTTCACCTGTAGGAATTCCAACATCAATATAAGAATGCTCAAGATAATGTCTCAAGCCAATTTCACTAGAAGCATAATGTGAAAATGCACATTCAAATTCAACAGCCATGCGCAACATCAAGTAGGTGTAATTCCACCTAGTTGGAAGATCTAAGCATAAAGCTTTTTTACAATTGAGTTGTTCATCATCAAAACATTCTTGAAACCTCTTCAACCTCGCAGGAGACTGCCTAACATATCTCACTGTATGCCTAACACGTTCAATAGACACTGAAGATTCTTTTAAACCATCATGGACCACAATATTCATGATGTGAGCCATACATCTCACGTGAAGGTGAGTACCATTCATCAAGTTAGTTCAAATTTTTGTTAATTGCTTAGACAATTCTTTTACTGTCACGTCATTTGAGCTTGCATTATCAACTGTGACAGTGAAGATCTTATTGATCCCCCACTCACGTAAGCACCTACCAATACCATTTGCCATATCTTCGCCTTTATGACTAACAATAGGACAAAAATTAATTATTCTCCTATGCATATTCCATTCACTGTCAATCCAATGGGCAGTGATATACATGTAATTGATTCTTTGTATAGAAATCTAGGTATCAGTGGTAATACATACTCTTTGTTTTGTTTCTATAAAAAACCTCTTCAACTTTTGCTTTTCTTCATTAAAAAGATCAAAACAATCCCTAGTTACAGTACTACGGGAAGGGATCCGAAAATAAGGTTGCGCCACTTTCATAAAGTCTCTAAAACCTTCTTTCTCAACAAAGCTAAAAGGAAGCTCATCAACTATTACCATACGACATAACGCCTTCCTACATTCTTCTTGATCAAATTTCCAAGTAACAACAGCTACGTCACCCTGACTACCCCCANTTCATTAAAAAGATCAAAACAATCCCTAGTTACAGTACTACGGGAAGGGATCCGAAAATAAGGTTGTGCCACTTTCATAAAGTCTCTAAAACCTTCTTTCTCAACAAAGCTAAAAGGAAGCTCATCAACTATTACCACACGACATAACGCCTTCCTACATTCTTCTTGATCAAATTTCCAAGTAACAACAACTACGTCACCCTGACTACCCCCCGGAGCAGATTGAAAGCCTATTTTTGACTGTTTTTTTATCAACAATATCAGGGCGTTTAGGACACTTAAGCATATAATAAAGAAGTGTCGACGTACCATCTTTGGTCTTGAATACGTACTCAATAAAGCAATAGTTACATTTTGCTTTTGTACTCCCTTCAGAAGTAGTAATTTCTGTAAAATGATCCCACACAACATACCTTTTTTTCCCTTTTTGGTTATATTTGACTCTGTTGTTTGAGCTTGACTTGTTGCATTTGAATTAGAAGCTCCACTTTACCTCATCATCACCTTATCACTTTGTATATTTTCATCCATGTATGAGTCACTGCAAACAAGAAAAGAAAAGGAATGAGAATAAAGACAACTAGTTGTAATGGACCATAACTTAAAGAGCAAAAACACCAAATCAGAAGCACAAATGATAAGCATGTGTTAGAAGCACAAATGAGCAAAAACACCAGATCATCATGAATATATTTACATGACTGTAATTCCTTGGAATATTGCAAATGTTTATATGGATTGTATGGTACTGTATGAAGTCATGTACTTCTCTTTTGTAAGTTTTTTCAAGCAAAACTCATGCAATGTGTTCTATGTCACCATTAAGTCTCCTATTAGCGACCATAACTACACTTCTGTTAAGTAGATCATTCAAGAAAATTTGAGATGTTTCCTCCATATTCTCTGTATCAATATTCAGTACTACTCTTCACACCCAACCAAAAGGAACTCTAAGTTGAAACATACTCAGCCAAGAAAGCATCAAACAAATAATATACAATGGCTATCAATATGGAGTAAAATCACACTCATTTTCAAGCCCTTTCATCGGCAACATACACTCTAAGACTAACCAAAAGTTATGGTCCGCTTTCATTCATGTATGAGACATCTAATGAGAATGAGAGGGAGAGGCGAGACGGAAACATACAACCAAAAGTATAAGCACCATACTCAGCCAAAATTGAATTACAATTTACATTGTAAATCCAATTTAAAAAATTTGTAATAGAAAGCTCCTTACTTTTTCTAATAATGAAGAAAAATTAAGCTCATTCTGGATTTACATATTGGAATAAAATTACTTGCACTAAGCAGAAAAGATACAAAGGATCCATAAATTTGGAAATTTGTGCACTTAATTGTATATACATCACATAAAAAAGTTCACCAAAAACCGTGTTGTTTAGACGAGCTAAATGAAGCAAGTGCCACTATATTTCCTATGCATAACAATCGATCCATTTGACCTACCATCCACTTTTGATTTTAAAGATATCAACAAGAAAAGAAACTTACCATCTGCTGAGTGTTGACTGCTGCTCTGGCTTACTGGCTATGGCGAGAGGGAGAGCCGAGACAGAGAGAGGGAGACCGGAGACGGCGAGTCCAACAGAGTGGTGGATGTGAGGCTGTCTTTTAGACGAGACGACTAGTGAAGTGAAATTGAAGAAGAGAGTAGGCGTTAGGAATTAAGTTTGATTTTAGGGTTTCTATTTGTTTAAGAATTAGGACTAGAGACAGAGTACTGGGACTCTAGAAGTGGAAGGGTTTTTGTCTTTATGATTTTGATATTTAATGTATAATATATATGGATAAAAATGAATTTTATATTCTTAACGGGTTAACAGATTATCCGTTAAGAAAATTGAATAATCCTCCCCTAAACCGATAATTCGTTAATTAAAAAATTCCAATCTGTTCCCCGTCCGTTAAACCGTTAACCCGATACCAGTAAGCCATTAAGCTTCGATTCGGTTCGGTTTTCAGTTTCGGATCGGTTTTGAACACCCCTAAGGGAGTTAGGAGTTTTCTGGCATTCGAATGTGAGTTTAGTATGGGAGGACGTCTTCTTGATTCATTTAGGATTTCATTAACTCCTAAATTGGTGCAAGCTCTAGTGTGTCTTCAAGATTGGCTTCGAAATGAAAAATTAAAACAACCTATTAGTGTTGAAGAAGATCTTGATAAAATCGAGCAACTTGAACAAGGTAATAATATTGTTACTATATTTGTTGTATATAAGTGTTGTTGATATGCTTATATTTATCACACGACTCATTATTTTAATTTTTTCTTCAGATTTAGCCAGGAATGGAAAAGACCCTTCCGTAATTGACGTGTAGTGTTAATATATTTGGTAAGAATTCGAATTTAACCCATCAAGGCCTCAAGTATTTGTTGTATATAAGTGTGGATTTACTGTTAATTGAACTAACAGTGGGAATCACTAGAATTAGCACATGACTTTAATATTTTGATAGCTAAATGTGATCAACTTAATGTACATAGGATGACATGATAGCTCCTACTTGCTGGTGTCTTGTAAATATTACTGAAACTGAAGTTGTTGTTCAGATTTAGTGATATATTAGTGTGAAACAGATCTCCACTAGCTACTTTCTGACAGACTTTTCAATGATTTTCTATTACTTCCCAGCCTTGGGTGGAATAGAGTATGTAAGTATTAGGAAGCATTGTATTTTCTTGTATAATTATATAGTATAACTTTGGGTGGCTATAAGTATAATTCTATTGTCTTTGAATATTTATTTTCTCCTCCAGGTCTTACATCACGGACTCTCAATGTTTGCAATTGTTCAATCCCTTTTAAGTGGTCAAGCACAAATGTATATTTTTATGGTACTCTTTACCGAGAGTACTACTCCCTTTGTCAATTTAAGATGGTAAGAGCAATAGGCATCTGTCATTCCTTGTCTTTTATAAACCAAACATTCTACATTAATGACTTCCATCAATATGTGCAGGTACCTGGATGTTGTTGGTCAAAGAAACTCTAAGCTCTATGTCTCCAATGGAGTAGCTTTATTTTTTGGTTGTATGTAGACTCGATGTGTAATTTCGATTTTTGAATGCTAGGATGTTAGCAAACATGTATTAATATCATATGGATTGTTCACTATACTGATTTGACAAGACTGTTGCAACCATGGTTAACATTGGTTGTGATATGGAACAAGAGTGATGTTATTGAAATATAGACTTGGGTCCAAAGTGAAGACTGTATTGGGACTAAACGTGATTGGATTCTCACAGATCTCACTTTGATAATTTATAAGTCCCTTCTTTTCCTATACTGTTATCAAAGAAAGGGCTTATAATTTGTCTTTGACTCAAGTAACAACACGTTAACCTTAGGTTGAATTAGGCCGATAAGCCGCCCGATAACCCCTCGATAAGAGGTAAACCGATACCAATCCACCTGATATCTTATCAGATGGCTAGCAGATTAATATATTTAAAAGTCGATAACCGATAAGCCAAACCATTAAGAGTAAATAACTGCCCAATCCGCCCGATAAGCAGCCCTAAACTCCCTGACGGAAGTCGGAGGAGGTAACTTTGAAATCACTTATATTTTAGCCTTGTCCACTTCGATTCCATCTTTTGACATCTTATGGCTGAGGAAAATGCCCTCCTCGACCATAAAGTGGCATTTTTCCCAATTAAGCACAAGATTTGTCTCTTCACATCGGGCTAGAACCTTGTCAAGATTTTTCAAACATTCTTCAAATGAGTCTCCAACCACACTAAAATCGCCCATAAAGACTTCGAGGAAGTCCTCCACCATGTCCGTAAATATAGCCATCATGCACCGCTGGAATGTAGCGGGTGCATTACACAATCCGAACGGCATCCCTGAGAATGCAAAGGTCCCATACGGGCAGGTGAAGGTAGTTTTCTCTTGATCTTCTGGGGCTATAAGAATCTGATTGTATCCTGAATACCCATCCAAGAAACAATAATAGGCCCGCCTGGCAAGTCTGTCTAGCATCTTATCAAGAAAAGGCAATGGGAAATGATCTATTCAGGTCACCTTACTTAGCTTCCTGTAGTCCATGCATACCCTCCATCCGGTCAGGGTCACGGCCCTAGTGGGGATCAATTAATTCTTCTCATTTTTCACCACGGTCATACCCCCATTTTTCGGCACACATTGCACCGATGAAGTCCATGCACTGTCTGAGATTGGATAGATAACCCCTTCATCAATCCATTTGATAATCTCCTTTTTGACAACCTCTTGCATAGCCTCGTTCAACCTTCGTTGATGTTCCACGGACGGTTTTGCATCATCCTCAAGTATAATTTAATGCATGCAAAAGGCAGGGCTTATGCCCCGAATATCAGCTAAGGTCTATCCAATTGCCTTTTTCTTCTTTGAAGTACTCCAAGAGTGGAGTTTACCTGCACTTTGATTAAGCAAGCAGAAAGAATAACAGGTAATGTCGAAGAAGGGCCCAAGATTCATACTTGAGGTGTGATGAGAGAGGCTTCAAATCCAATGTTGGTGGCTCCTCGATCGATGGATTTGTGGGTCGAGTTTTCTGATTTTCCAAGTCCAAGGAGAGCTTACGGGGACCATAAGAGTAGGATCTCGTTCCTTGCAATGCATTAGCACATTCACCAAGCCATCCCTTATATCATCCTTATGGTTCAACAAAAAAGCGACCATGGGATCTTCCACATTGATCATTGAACTTGTATCATCAATTATCACTTCCTTCACAAGATCCGCAAAAGTGCAAACCTCAGTATTATTCGGCTGCCTCATAGATTTGCACACGTGGAAGATAACCTTTTCATCGCCCACCCGGAAGGTGAGCTCATCAACTTCTACATCCACCAATGCCTTATTTGTTTCTAGGAAAGGCCTTCCCAAGATTATAGGCACCTTATAATCGACTTCGCAGTCTAGGGTCACAAAATCAGCAGGCAAGATAAACTTGTCGACTCGTACAAGAACATCATCAATAATACCAAGGGGTCTCTTCATTGTTCTATCCGCCATTTGTAGTCTCTTTGAAGTTGCTCTTGGTTGACCAATACCCGAAGTTTTGAATATGGAATAAGGCATCAAATTTATACTTGCACCCAAATCACACAAGGCCTTTGCAAAATCCGCACTTCCAATGGTACATGGAATTGTAAATGCGCTGGGATTCTCAAGCTTGGGAGCCATCGAGTTCACAATGGCACTAACTTTATGAGTCATTATGATGGTATCACATACCATAGACCTCTTCTTAGTTACCAATTCTTTCATAAACTTGGCGTATCCCGGCATTTGCTCAAGCGCATCCACCAAGGGAAAATCGATAGACAAGTTTCTCATCATCTCAATACACTTCTTGGATTTATTTTCGTTCTTTTTCTTTGCAAGTCTTTGAGGATAAGGTGGAGGAGGCCTTGAAAAAGGAGCCTTGTCTTTTGGCACTACTGTGTCACTGGGTAGTGCCCTTAGGGAGAGTGTTCAATGATTGCGAGATTTTACCCATTTGGACTTTAAGGTTGCGGATGGAAGTAGTGTGGGAGGCAATTTGAGCATCGGAATCGGCATTCCGTTCCATCATCTGTTTAAAAATATTCTCAATTCTCCCTATCTCATTATTTGAAGAACTTTGCCCTTGAGATTGATACGAAGGAGGATTGTTGGGTTGTTGATACATTGGGAGACTTTGAAAGCCTGGCCCCCGATTTCCATTTCCTCCCCAATTGTTGTTGTTATTGCCATTCCAATTCGTGTTGCCACCCCAACTCTGATTGTTGTTCCCCTGGTTGTTTGAGTTGTTGTTATTATTGTTTCAGTTTCCTTGCCCTTGATTATTCCAATTCTGATTATTCCCTTGAGATCGCCACAATTGATTTGGAGCATTGCTCCGTTGTCCTTGATAGTTGTTGGCATACAATACTTCTTCACTTTGGTCATTATATGAATCATCATTGTTGTAGCCACTTCCACTTTGCTCACATTGATCATTATTTCTTTGCATTTGTTGGCCACGTTGTCTTCTACTATTTACCATTAGATTGACCCCTTCCATTGCATTTACTTGCTTTAGTCCTTGGATTTGCTGAAGTTTTGCTTTGGCAAGCTGGTTCATAGTTGTTGTTAACTCGGCTATGGCTTGTCCATGGTCTTGGAGTTCCTTGTGAAGATTGATCACACTCGGGTCACTTTGAGGAACGTTTTCCCAACTTTGCCATACTGAAGAAGTGTCAGCCATTTCATCAAGAATGTCACAAGCTTCTGCATATGTTAGCTTCATAAAATTTCCCTAGCTTACTGGTTCACCACCCATTGATTGTTCGTGTTTATACCCCGGTAAAATGTATGTTGGATCATAGCTTCTGTCATGTCATTATTGGGGCATTCCTTGACCATAGTTCTATATCTCTCCCAAATTTCATAAAGGGGTTCATTTGGTTCCTTCTTGAATGCTAAGATCTCGTCCCTTAAAGCTGTCATATGTCCAGGTGAGAAAAACTTGGATATAAACTTGTCTGCCAACTCATCCCATGTAGTGATAGAATGGTTTGGGGAGTCTTTTGAGCCAGTCCAAGGCTTTCCCTCTAAGTGAAAAAGGGAACAATCTCAGTCTCAATGCATCCTCCAAACTTTTGTATGTTTGCTTCACCAACAGGTATCAACAAATCCCTTTAGATGTTTATATGCATTCTGATGGGGAGCACCTATGAAATACCCTCGCTGCTCCGATAAAGTCAACATCAAATTTTTAATCTGGAAATTGCTCGCCCGGATTTGGGGTGGGATAATCGCACTAGCATATCCTTCATTTGGAAGCACCCGAGGAGCTGCTCTTGGAGGAGGTGGGGGAAGGTCTGAAATATTTTCATTGGCCTGGCGGTCTCTTCTTTGAGCTTGAGGCACCAAATGAGCCTCATCATCACCATTATCGTTTACCTCCTCCCCCGAGAGAACATTTCCAAGAGGATCAACCATTTGTACCTAAAGTAATTAACACAAACAAGTTAGTAAAATAGAAGGAAAGAAAACCAATACACACAACTAGTCAGACAGATACCAAATCCGTTTAACTCCCCGGCAACGGCGCCAAAAAGTTATCGGCTCCAACCCTACACCATTATATAATGGCGAGGAGGGGTCGATGTAGCTTTTACCCGAAAGGTCGGGATAGATATCCACAGAGAGTTATAATTTGTTGGGAATTGGGTTCCTATCTAATCTAGCTATGTGTGTTGTCTTTAATTACACTTCTAACCATGAGTGGGTTTGATTATATTCTAATTGTATTGCTATTAGTTGCTGAAAATAAATTAAGTACAATGTTTTTGTAAGGGTTTTCTCAATTGATAAAGATCACTAGGGAAGTGACTTACACCTAGGAGAGTATCTAATAGGATCTAGAATTTAGGACAAACTTGTTGCATCTGGGGTCGTGATATAACCTCAGACTCAATTACTCACTCTATACCTCTCGGTAATTCAAGTGACTTTGCCCGAATTGGCTTTCTCGAGCCTAATTGGGTGTTCAAACAGTGCAAGTGAAATTAGCTCAAGTCGGGTATTACTATCTCTAGGTTTAACCCTCTAATTGGGGCTATCAATATATTGAATTCACCCAAATTCCTTATTAGCCTATCTTACCAAGATTGGGACCTCTTTCTCAAGAAGAACCCTAGTCAAAAAGGCCAGAATCAGTGTTTGCAACCACCAATTCAACAGATAAAGCATGAAACAAGCTAAATATCACTAACCCATAAATAAATAAGCCATATAATTTATGAACCATTAAATACCCACACTAGGGTTGGGTCACTGTTGGCCCATGTCACTGAATGGGTTTTGAAGATTGACAAATAGTGACAAGTTGAACCAGGTTCATCAGAGCAGATACATCTGAATGAAGCAGTTGGCACAAGAATCGTACAAGTCTAGGAGATATCAGTGTTGATGAGTATCAAAGAACTAGGAGAATGTCTTCTAATACGAAAAGGTTGCAAACTGATAAAGATGACAGAAGTTGATTTCAGCTAGGACAGAAATAGAGGAAGGAAGTTGAGTTACAATCAATCTCGTTTACCAAGGAAGAGTTGGATAAGAATTGAATCATGGACAATACTCAATGTATTACTGCTGAAACAAGTGACGCACAAGTACTAAAGTGAATCAAGATCTGAAGCAAAAGTCCCAAGATATTGTGCAAGCAGAATTGTTGTGCGATACAAAGGCTATAATTCAACTAGAAGAAACAGTTCCATTGTTTGTGTATTGAGTCTAGTTGATTGTAGTAGGAGTTTTAATATTGTATCTTATCAGCTTTCTTAGAAGCAAATTGTAATAGGTACACATCGTTCAAGTTAGAGTTAGCTTGAAATCTGTAGAAATTAGCTAGAGGCTAGTTGATACAAA